>PVLC010011882.1:27943-45954 GCA_004027655.1 Graphiurus murinus
TCCCCCCCCCCCCCCCCCCCCCGTGTCTCTCTCTTGCTCTGACACACACACAATTAGTTCTGTTCCTCGGGTCTCGGTCATCTCAGCTGTCAAGTGGGATCATAATGACATCATGGTCATTCTAAGGAGTCTCGGGAAGTTGTGTGGCACAGAGGAGACCCCTGATGGAGTCACAGGTCACTCTAGATGCGAGCTAACATGGTAGATCAAGGCACAGGGTCCCTGTCCTCAGGAACTCAGGACACATAAACAGCTGACACCAACACAGAGCAAGGTCTCAAGGTCAAGGTGCCCCCACCCCCAGTCATGAGAACCCAGAGTAGGGTGCCCCTGTTTCTGTAATGCCATCACCCCGTTTCTCCTGGCTGTGTTTCCCCATCAGCCAGTGTCTGAATGGACGGAGGCCTCTAGGACATCGGCGTGTGATTTTGAAGTGCAGACGGTAGTATTGTTGAAGACCGCAGCAGCCCCACCCCTTGGATGGGCTTGCTCCCTGAGCATCTCACCGTTACTAGGCGAGGAGGGTGCACCTCCTCCCTCCCCACAAGCACACATCCCTAATCCACAGGCCACCGCCGCCTCTGGTGCCCTGAGTCCTGAGGTCCCCTGGGTGGAGGGCACGCTCCATCTTTCAAGGAAATAGAGCTCCATTGTCCTGTTTCCATCTCCACAACTTGGGGGTCCTCGTCCTCCCCGAACCTGAAGTTCCTGGGTTAGGGTGGCCCCTGCAAAGTGCCCCTTCTTAGAAGTTTCCCTGCAGTTCCCTGCCTGTGTGTGCTTGGGCTTCAAGATAGGCACCGTACCCCAAAAGGTGCCTTCGTTCTCCCCAAAGTACGCCCAGGAACAGTCACAGCAGCCCCATAAACAGACACGGGGCTCGCAGCCAGAAGAGGAGTGAGCTGCAGATAGTACAGCACGGGTCACACCTATCAGCCGTTGTTGGGGACAGAGGCCGGCAGGGATGCAAATCTGCTGTGTCATTCTGCTTGCGAATGAACGTGCACAGAGAGAAGGCCCAGAGTGTGCACAGCTCATCTTTAGCAGCCTGGCAGGTGGCCGGGCAGGAGCACAGGGGCTCCCCACAGCCAGAACTCCCTGGCTTATTCCGTGCAGTGGCTGCACAAGGTGTGTGGCAAAGAATAAATCCAGCCATACACGTGGGTTTTGCTAACTTTTACACTTTATGCACTTTACTGTTCACTTTTTTTTTTTTTCTAAAGAAAGAAGAGAGAATAAGAAATTTGAGAAGGTAGCCAGGCGCAATGGCGCATGCCTGTAATCTCAGCACTTGGGAGGCTGAGACAGGAGGATCGCGGGTTCCAGGATAGCTTCAGCAACCAGTGAGACTCTCAGCAACCTAGGGAGACCCTGTTTCAAAATAATAAAACAGGGCTGGGGGTGTACCTCAGACGTACAATGCCCCTGGGTTCAATTCCCAGTACCACCAAAAAAAAAAATAGAAGGTTGGGCAGCAGAGGCTGTCCCCGGGTCCCTCTCCTATCTCAGGCCCCTCCCGGGCCGCTTTGTATCCAGCCTCCTCTGACAACTTACTCCCAGGGTGGGGCCCCGCCGTTATCCTTTTCCCTTGGCGGGGAATGCCCAGTGATTCCCTGTTACAGGATTCGGCTCAGAGGTCACCTGTCCTCCAGTGTTCCGCTTGTCCTCCCTCCTCTTCCTGCTCTGTGTCATGCGCGTCTTGGTAAGGGTGCTCATCTGTGCTGTCATTACCTTCCTATCCCCCCCCCCCCATAATGAAGCACCCGGCACGCCCTAGCCATCCAGGGCTCCCAGGTCCATCTGGCAGGGACATGGCAAGTACAGTGCGTCAGGACGTGGTCTTGAACTCAACGGTCCTGGCTTTTATGTGACCCTTCCTCTGGCCATTATTTACTGATCCCAAGCCTCCCGTTTCCTCTGAAGAAGGGGGCTCCTCCAAGAACCTCTCTCCAGGGTCCTTGGAATCAGCGAGATGGTGCCTGCCGAGGCTTGGCGTATGGGATACGTATGCCCCGTGTAGCTGGCTGTGTTGTCCTTGGAGGTGCCTGGGAACCTGGTGGTTGTGAGTGGTGCCGACTTGGGAGGCATTCCGTCAACGGCCATGCTGGCAAAGGTGCCCCCCCTCCCCCCACACCAAGTCCTGTACCCGAGGGACCTGATCTCCACCCTTCCCATGCCTGCACAGATGCCTGGGTCGGAAGGGTCTGCGTGTGGAAATATCAGTCTTTTGCTCTATTATTAAACTTCTCGAGCCTTTGGCCATAAAAGGGGGCAGCTGCCATGGTGGGGCTCATGACTGATGAGCTTCAGCGTGCCTCCTGACCGTGTCCACAGAGCTCCGGGGGGGCCCTGCCCTTGGGGCCCGGTGCCAGGCTTGCCCAGCCCGGCTCCGGGCAGCAGGGAGGGGGCCTGATGGGTCTTTCTGTCATCTTGATGAGCCTGTGGTCCCCACATGGCCCTTCTCTGGCACCCAAGGAGGGCCGGGCTATGGGGGGCTTGGTTGAAATGAGAGGAGGAGGAGGAGAAGGAAGAGGACCAGCCTCTGAGGAGGGCACCCTAGTGTCATGAAGCCCCTGAGATGGGCACCCTAGTGCCATGCAGCCCGAGCTCCCATGGTGCCCTGCAAGACTGACTCCAGGCCATGGGCAGCCGCTGTATCTTGCTTGCTGGGTCATGCACTGCTGGTTGCTCACTCCCGGGCCCCCAGCAGGTGCCCAGCTGGAGCGTGCTCTCTGTCTCATCTTCTTGGAATAATCCATGATTGATGGAGGGACTTGGCAAACCTTGGAACCAGGTCTTTTCTGCATTCTCATCGGGACTTGAAAACAATCGCGTTGGTGTAGTGAGTTCCTACTAAGCACCTGCACCTTGCTGTGGTTTAGCTCGCTGGACTAGTGTGTGCACGAGCAAATCCGAGCAAATCCTCGCTCTCTGTACCTCTGGCCTGCTTTGCCTCAGCCACACTGTGTGAGACCTTCTGGGGGTAACTGGGGCGACAGTGTAGCAAAAGGTGCATGTTGAGTTACAAGTTATGGAATTGTTATGGTGCACTTAGCATGCTGTACTTTGTCCCATTCAGTTGCTCTCCATAACTGCGCAGTTAAGATAGATACATTGTTGCTTTTTTCCTTGTTAGGATGTAACTCATATACCACAGAATTCTTTCCTTTTTTTTTCTTTTGGTGATACTGGGGATTGAACCAGGGGCATTTTACCTCTGAGCTACATTCCCAGCCCTATTTTATTTTATTTTGTTGTTTTTTTGCAGTACTGGGGATTGAACCCAGAGGCATTCTACCTCCAAGTTATACCCGCAGCCCTATTTTATTTATTTATTTATTTATTTATTTTGTGCTGTACTGGGAATTGAACCCAGGGACATTCTACCTCTGAGCTACACCCCTAGCCCTATTATTTATTTTTTATTTTGAAACAGGATCTCACTAAACTGCACAGGGCCTCCCTAAGTAGCTGAGGCTGTCCTGGAACTTGCTATCCTCCTGTGTCAGCCTCTGAAGTACTGAGATTACGAGCGTTGCACCACCACGTCTGGTAGGTTGATGAGTGTTTCACTACTTGCTAAAGCTGTCCTCAAATCTGGGATCCTCCTGTCTCAGCCTCCCAAGTACTGGAATTACAGGTGTCTGCTGCCACACTCTTTGAAATTCTCCATTTTAAAGTGTCTAAGCTGGGTGTGGTGGCCCATACATAGAATCTCAGTACTTGTGAGGCTGAGACAGGAGCATCAATTGTTTAAGGTCACCCTTAGCAACCTAGCAAGACCCTTAGCAACATAACAAGACCCTGTTTCAAAACAAAACTAATCTAAAAAAGGGCTGGGGTGGGGGGTAGCTCAGAGGTAGAATGCCCTTGGGTCCAATCCCCAGTATAAAAATAAATAGTCCAATTTGATTGTCTGCTATAGTTACAAGTTTGTGCAGTTTTCTCCACTGTCTAAATGTAGAACATTTTTTATCGCCCTGAAAAGAAGCCCCATACCCCTTAGCAAGTGTCCTCCAATTCCTTCATTCCTCCCCCCAGCCCCTGGCACCGTTAGTCTATGGTCCATCTCTATAGATTTGCTATTCTGGGTGATTCATCTAAGTGGAGTCACACAGTGTGTGTCTTCTGTATTTGGCTTCTTTCGCTCCGCATCCTGTTTTCAAGTGTCTTCAGTGTTGTAGTGCATCACAACTTCACTCCTTTACTCCTTTTGCTGGTAACACTCCATTGTGTGGATAGACTCCCCCACCCCACCCCCTCCCCCCTCCCCACCCCCACCCCCGGTACTGGGGATTGAGCCCAGAGTCCCTCTACCACTAAGCTACATCCCCAGCCATTTTTATTTTTTATTGTGAGACAGGGTCTCACTAAGTTAACCAGGCTGGCCTCGAACTTGTGATCCTCCTATCTCAGCCTCCCAAGTAGCTGGGATTACAGGGGTGTGCCACCATGCCCAGCTCTCCTATGCTTTGTTTACCCACCTGTTGATGGAATGGATCTCAGTTTTCCCATCTGTGTGACTGAGTAGTGATAACAGCCCCAGGGCTGGTTGTGAGGGTGAAAAGTGTTCGTTAAAGTGCCCTGCTGGGGTCTGTCTCTTTAAAGCACGGTGCCTGGTGCCTGCGACATGTCATTGCCTCTCTTCCCGTAGGGTGTGATAAGCAAGGCTGCATATAGATCCCCTCACCTAGCTCAACACAGGCACCGCCCTCAGCACAGGGCTGGTCGCTGAGTGTTAGCCGGGCACCTGGTGTCCTGCGTGGGCACAGCGAGGGTGGCCCTTGGAAATAGCAGCGTCCTCTGGTCATAGAGAGGGGTGCGCAGGCTCGTCAGCAGGTGAATGGGGAACCAGAATGCAGCCCCGCCACTCGGGGAGCAGCCCAAAGCCTGGGGTGCTGCATCTGCCTCCGCACTGCACCCTTGAAGTCGCAGCCAGACCCAGAGCATGCCTATCTACGTGATTCCATCATAGGAGCCCCCAGGACAGGTGGGTCCCCAGGGGCTGTGACTGGGGGACTGGGGGCTCCGTTGGAGATGTCTTGGACCTCGACAGAGGTGGTGGCACTGAGCCGCGAGTTCTGCGTGGTTAACCGTTAATCTGATGTTGCAGGGATTTCACCCGGTTTCAGTGAGAACCAAGTCCACCCCGCCCGGGCTCCTCCGTGGTATCGCCCAGCGGAACCATGACTGTCGAGGGTGCTCTGAGGGCTCTGCTGCCACCCGAGGAGACAGTGCTCCTGGAGGCCCGGGCAGGGGCCTCCTTGTGCGTGGGAGGGTGCCTGAGCAGCTTGGGGAGGGGGCTAGTCCCTGGTCCCCACCCTGGCCCACCCAGCGGACTTCCAAACCACATGCTCCTCAGGACAAAGGACCTGGTAATTGTTCTCAAGCGAAGTCTGGTCTCTCCTGTTCACAGGTTCAGGGGAGCTCTGGAGGGGCTTCGCAGACCTGCTTCTCCTTCCAGGGTCCAGAGCCTCGTCCTGAGCCTCGTCCTGGGGGCCGTAGACGTCACGATTCATATTTGCTTTGAGAGAATCCCCATGGAAACTGGCAGGCGGGTTTGGGCGAGAGGAAGCCACTTCTCTGGTAGGAGGAGGAAGCTGTCGCCTGGTGCCGGCCTCGGGCTAGGGGCTCCAGGGCATTGGCCACCCCTCCCCTTCCCCCTCTGCCAGGGTAGGAGAGCTGAGGAGGTGCCAGATTGGAATGTTAGCTCGGAAGGCCTTTTGGGGTGGAGCGGGGGGCTCTTGAGGCCTCTCCAGCCTTGCCTTCTCCAGCTCAGATCCAGGCGGTAAAGGCCACCGGACAGCTCCCCCAGAAACAAATGCCGGGGGGAATTCTCTTCCCAGCAAACCCAAGACCCCCCCCCCCCAAATAGTCTACATTAGTCCCCAGAGCAGAGGGACAAAGGCACAGCTCACTGACCTCTCCCCAGCTCCTGTGGAAAGGCAGCGTCCTCAGGATCCAGGACCCCAGCGGTGGTATCTGAGTCTCTGGCACCCCACGTGGGGCAGCCAGGTTTGGGCACAGGCCCACCGAGCGTGCGCACTGGCCAGCCGGTTAGCACATGGCCTCCAGTAGCCCCGGCCGAGCCGGTGGCCAGGGACTCGGCCCACAGTGCTCACCAGGGCTCTCCGTTCGCTTTAACGTCTCCCTAATGAGGGCAATTTGGCAACGGCGTAAAACACGCTCTGACCCTTTGTCTCAGTAATTCCATTTCTGGGAATCTGGCCTAAGGAAATAATCCTAAATATAGGGTAGAAAAACACGCTTCACAAGGATGTTCACAGTGGAGTTGTTTATAGCAGCTTGAAATGAAACGACTGCGCTCTCCACGGGGGGCGGGGACAAGGGCAGTGGCGAGTTTCACTAGGAGGATGGCGCCCGAGGTCGCCGCTCAGCGTGTGCGGTGTCTGTGTGACGTCATGGCGAGAAAGGGGGTTTCAAAATTAAGTGGACCATGATTTGGGCTCTGTAAAAACAACTAAGAAATATCAGGCACAAGCACACCTGTAATCCCGGTACTTCAGAGGCTGAGACAGGAGGATCGCAGGTTTGAGGCCAGCTTCAGCAACTTAATGAAGGCCTCAGCGACTTAGCGGGACCTTCTTTCAAAATAAAATGATAAAATAGGGCTGGGGGTGTAGCTCAGAGGTAGATTGCCCCTGGGTTGAATCCCCGTACCACCAAAACAAAAAACAAAACAAAACAAAAATCAGGAAGGGGAGGCACTGAAGTGCTTGCAGTATGACTGCGATTAAATAAAAGATTTGGTTCTGTTCCTAACTTTCCGAATTACCTTCAGGATTCACGCATTGCCTTTTTAAAGTCAGGTTCGAATTGTAATTTGCGTACTGTAAAATTCCCCTTCGGTGTGCAGATCTGGGAGTGTTGGCGACATAGTCGGGAGCAGCCGCTTCTGCAGAGAAAGAATCCCCTCTCTCACTTGCTCCGCCTCTCGTAGTCAGCCGTGCCCACCCCGGCTGCTGGCCACACCGCCCTCATCTCCATCCCTGGAGTTTCACTGATTCCGGTATGTTGTATAAATGGAACCACGCTGTGTACTTCCTGGCTTTGGAAAAGAATTTTAATCTGCTCACCCTTCTCTTGGATTTACCTCCTGAGCCACAGGACCCAGCTCCCTTTGATACAGAAAGAACTGAATTTTTCTTTTTAGCTCGCTCAGCCTCCACCCCGGTAGGCAGCTCCTGCAGCCCTGTCAGTGCGTACTGATCCCTGGGGATTAGCAGTTACCTGTCGCATCGTCCTCCCAGCAGTGTGGAGGCACTGGGCTTGCCCGCTCCGCCACACGCAAGCCGGAGCCGCTGTGCCCCTGCCCCTGCTCTGGGGACACGTGGCGGGTTTTCCTTAGTAAATGTTTTATCTGAGAACAGTTTTAGATGTAGACAAAAGCGCGACAGCTATAAAGCTTAGTCCTGGTACGTATGCCCACACTCGGTTTCCCCATCATTAACGCCGTGCGGTGGTGTGCCGGGTTTGACAGGCTAATAAGCCCGTGTGGACGCGTTACTACCCAGTCCCTGCTGCGGTGGATTGCCTTAGTTCTCACCCAGCGTCCTTTTTCTGCCCCAGGATCCCGCAGTACACTTAGTCTCCTTAAACTTGTGACCAGGACAATTAATGCAGCCTTTTCTTCTCTTTGTGGAGTCTCGGGCAGGTGTTTTGAGGAAAGTGGGTCTCTCCAGTGTCTTTGTCAATTGAAGTTGGATGTCTTTCTCATGGTTAAACTTAGGTTTGGGGAGATAAAGTTTAGTCTTTTTCACAATAGTTTGATGTGTTGAGCCTTCTCTGTTAACAGGTGCTGTACTAAGTCCTTGATAAATTAGATCTCCTTTAATGCTCCCTACACTAATATTAAATCAATTCTTATCTTGCCACTGGAGGTACTGGGTTCAGAGGGGTGCATTGACTTGCTTAAGGACACACAATAAGGGGCTCAAACATAGGGCTCATTGCTTCCAAAAACTCTGCTCTGGGCCAAATGTTGCTTCAGCTAGCAAGGCGGCAACTTGTTCAAAACAATGCATGTGTATTTATATCCAGCCTTTCCCCAAAAAAAGCCCTGTTTGCCACTTTTGATGCAAGCTGCTCAGGCATCCTGCAGGGTCGTGAGAAAGTAGAAGCCGTCGCTCCATCCAGTCACACAGGCCAGCGCTAGCCGTGTCCCCTCCAAGAGCCGAGCAGCGTTAGTGCAGGGTCTCTAGGTGGCTGCATGGTGACAGGAGCCCAAGGTGTGGCTGGAAAGCTCCGAGGTTGGTCTGGGTGACCCCACAGTTGTGCATGCCCTGCTACGAGGATTTGTCAGCGCTTTTTGTTTGTTTGGGGAGGTTTTATTGTTTGCGCACGCGTGTGTGTGTGTGTGTGTGTGTGTGTGTGTGTGTGTGTGTAGGTACTGGGGATTGAACCCAGGGACATTCTTCCTCTGAGCTAAATCCCCAGCTCTTTTTATTTTTTGCAGAACTGAGGATTGAACCCAGGGACATTCTACCTCCTAGCTAAACCCCAGCCCTATTTTTTTTTTTTTTTAATTCTTTAAAACAGGGTCTTCACTAAGTAGCTGAGGCTGGCTGCGAACCTGTGATTCTCCCCTCTCGGCCTCCCAAGTACTAGGATTACAAGCGTGTGCCACCATGCCTGGCCCTTTTAATTTTTTATTTTGAAACAGGGTCACACCAAGTTGCTGAGGGCCTCCCTAAGTTGCTGAGGCCAGCCGCACGGACCTGCAATCCTCCTGTCTCAGCCTCCCAAGTACCAGGATTACCAGGTTATTCTACCATCTGGCTCCCACCAGGCCTTTGGAGAAGGGGGGGGGGGGCAGGCCCTGCCGCACCTCCCCGACCCTGTGCAGCTGCCATCGCCTCCTAAAGGAAGGATTTTCATTTAATTATAAAAATAAAATAACAAAGGAAGCGCCTTCCTGGATGCGCGGTGGGTCGTGATTATAGGGAATACACAGATGAATGTTTTAGTTAAGCCTGATGCTCATTCATTTGTTAAGAAAATGTCAGTCCCCTAAATGTCGGGCCTGCTCAGGGCTGTCGACGGGAACCGGCAGCGGAGCTTTTGCTGCCCTCGCTCCCAGCCACGAGGGGAGCAGACGGGGTGGATTTGAATGAGGGTCGGGAAGACAGCCTGGGACCAGGGGAGCCTTGGCCTCACTAATAGCGCCGGGGCACGTTCTGCAAGACCCTGAGGACACGGCAGGGCAGCCGGGTTGGAGGGCATTCTGGGAGGGCACCCCGCATGTTGGCTCTTTGGCTCATTGACTTGGGCATGCTGTGTAGACGGCCTTCCTGGTTAGGCCCTAGCAGCTGCCTGGATTGGTGAGCTGGGGTCTTGCCAAGGGCATGGCAGCATGCTGGCGAGAAGGTGCACATCCCTCCAGAAAGTTCTGTTGGAGAGCAGAGGAGGAGATGTCAGGCTGGGATGGGGCCGCAAGGTTGAATTAGAGGCACTGTCAGCAGACCGGCAAGGGGCACATGGGTGTGAATTTCGTACCCAGGCCGCTGGGAGCCATCGATGGATATTGAGCAGGGGAGCAGGAACATGGAGCTCTGCCACCTTGGGCCACGGCGTCAGTGTTTGAGCCGAGAATGTGTATCTGTGAAGCAGGGGGACCAGGGGCGCCTGTGGACGTCTGTGGAGGGGACATGGTGGCTTGTTGCTGTGAGCCACAGCAGGATTCCAACTTAGGCTTTCGCTGGGCCCCTCAGATGCCGGGGGAGCGTCCCTCGGTCCCAGGTGTCCCCGTGTGTCCCCAGCTCTGCACCTCTGAACACAGGGCGCCTTTCCTCCACGCCCCTCCCCTCCAGCAGGACGCTGCCAGCCAGGGAACCGGGGCGTCTTCAGTCCTGGAGTGTCTGACTTTGCACCAGCCCCATGGGGAAGTTCTCAGAACCATCTCTGCGGCACGGCTGCTCTGTCCACTCTTGTAACCTGTGTGTGTCTCTTTCTCTCTTTTTTGCTGCAGCCAACTGGGTACATGGAAAACTCGGTCCCGTACAGCACCATTGAAGACGTTCAGCTGCTATCCTGGGAGAACGCCCCGAAATACTGTTTACAGCTCACGATTCCTGGGGGAACTGTCTTGCTGCAGGTAGGCCAAGTAAACATGAGCCAGCAATTTCTGCTCCCTCGTGCCCCTGGGGGGAGCAGCCAACTCTCGGGGCGGGGGGGGGGGGGTTGCTTAACTCCTAGTGTAAGAACGGTGTGCATCAGGGCCCACTGGAGCCAAGGGGCAGGGGTATGCACCTCTTGGGCGCCTTCTGCATGCCTGCTACTGGGTGGGAACTGTATATGTTGCTTGGGTCTCTAAAGCCTGAGAAAAGAGTTTTATGGCCTCCATTTTGCAAGGTGAGGAAGCTGAGGCCCGAGGGCCTCTGATGAAGACCGCCTTTGGCTTTTCCGTAAGTGAATGGTGTCCTCCTCCTTGCTCTCTTGAGACTGACTGACGGAAGTATGATTCCTTCTTCTCAGAAAGAAAAAAAAAAATGGACATTTTGTATGTGCGAGTCAGGACTTTCGGTTAGAAATGACACAAACGTTGTCAGTGCTAGTGAGGCAAAAAGTCAGCTGATACCGTAACTATTGAAATAACTGGGATGCCGGATGTGGTGGCCCATGCTTGTAATCCCAGTACTTGGGAGGCTGAGACCAGAGGATCCGGATTCGCAGCCAGCCTCAGCTACTTAGTGAGGCCCTCCACAATTTAGTGAGACCCTGTTTCAAAATAAAGACTGAAAAATAGGGCTGGGGGTATAGCTCGGAGGTAGAATGCCCCTGGGTTCAATCTCTAGTACCGCAAAATAAATAAGTAAATAAATAAATAAATAAATAAATAAATAAATAAATAAATGAATGAATAAATAAAATAAAATAACTGGGAAGTCTGAGAGAGGATTTCAGGCATAGCTGGATCCAGAGGTCACATGAATGTCATTCATTTTCAGCATCTCTCTTGGTCCCTGGCCCCACTTCCGCATGCTGGCTTTGTCATGAGGTAGCATGTCACTGCACGGTGGGAAAAGGTGATCTGGCTGCCGGCAGCCCTAAGCCACATTCTCAGAGCTTGTAATCCCTACAAAAGGGAGGTAACACCCCTATTTCCTCCTGGTACTTTTGTAAAATCTCATGGAAGATTCTGATTGGCTCTGCTATGGTCTCCTTCTCCCTCAGGGATGCAGTGCCTTGGCTCCCTCCCTGCCCCTGGCCGCAGGCAGCTGGGTGCTCTGACGATAGCCCTCCCGGGACCCGGGAGAGTGGGGCACGCTTGCAAAGGCAAAGGGGCAAGCAGATCTCAGCGGCCACCGCCGCACATACAGGCCATATGTCATGCCAGGGGAGCCAGCCCCGTCCCCAGGAGCCCCAGGTCACCCTTCAGCTAGAGAGCTTTCCCCTCTTGCCAGAGGGAGAGAGGTCCCAGTGGCCCATGTTTCGGAGGATTCTCTTGCTGGCCCTGTGTCCCCAGGGACATTTTCTCGTGGTCCAGAGAGTTGCTCCCTAAGCCCTACTTCAACAGTGGCCACTAGCTGGATCGTGGCACTGGGGCTCTGGGACACCCCGTTTGCTGTTGAGGAATGCCAAGCGGCCGTGGCCGAGTGTAACAGCTGGGCAGCTCATAGAAAAATCCTTGTCTTCACTGTCTTCTCTTGGAGGATGGCAAACAGCCCCAGTTTGTCCTCATGAGTCCCTCACGCTCTGTCCTTGGCAGCCACCTGTGTCCCCTCTGGCCAGCAGAGTGCCCCTCCTGTCCTTTCTTCCTCCTCCCTCATCCTCATCACAGAGGCCAGTGGACCCTGCACCACCAGCCTCCCTGCCTCCTGGCTCATCCGATGGCTGCAGCAGAGTGTGTCTATGCGGGGGCGGCCATTGCCAGCCCCCTCCTCGGCTGCGGAGGAGCAGTGGGCAGGAGTAGCTGGGAGAAGGAGGGGTTTCTGAGGACCGACGCCTCGCTCCAGTGTCTCTGTCACTGTGTTGGCTTTGAGCTGGCCACTCCTCGCACCCCAGGGGACCCCTCCTTGCAGCGCTCTGTGGTCTCTGGGGAGGCAGAGCCATAAACAAATGATTACTGAAGTCATGCTAAAATCAAGGCATGTCCCAGAGGACCAGGAGCCCAGAGGAGGGAGTGACTCATTTGGCCTGGAGGTGCCAGAGCCGGCTCCCCGGGGCAGCATTGGAGCCCGCTGTAGAGGGACCAGGAGGAGTGTACCAGGATGGTGGAGTGGGCAGAGAGCACGTGGGATGAACATGGGGGGCCGGCTGTCCTTTGTGGCTAGAGGAGAGGGGAGGCAGAGTTCAGGGCCTCTGGCTGCGTCTAGATTACGCAAGCCTTGTTAGATAACAGAGGAAGCCTCAGACTATATTCTGAGGGCAATAGGGAGCCATCGAGCACTCTTAAGGGGTAGAAGGGACAACAGATCGGTGTGGTTACGGGGCAGAAGAAGCTGATGTGTGAGGGGCTCTTGAAATAGTCAGAGGAGAAGACTCCTCCTCCTCGGGCATCGGGGTCCCTGCTGCATCAGCAGAAAGGCCTCTCGCTTCTGAGACAGGAAAGGCCAGCCCTGACTCAGAAGAGACCAGCGCATTGCTCAGCTGGGGGGTGGGGGAGGCAGTGAGGCTGGGAGGGACACGGGTCCCTGGCCAGCGCCAGGAGTGGCCCTTTAACCCGGCCGTGGCCGAGGGCCGGCTGCGATGACTGGCCTGGCCTGCTGCAGTGGGTAGAGCTTCGCGTCACCGCTCCCGCTCCCCCCACGGAGCTGACGAGCCAGGCAGGGCGGGCCTCTGGCTGCTCCAGCATCCCCTCACTCGCTCACTCGGGTGGACGGCACGCCAGAGGCAAGAGCGGAGAGGAGGAGGAGGAGGAGAACAGAGGAGAGGGAGAGAGGAGGAGCAGGAGGAGCTTGGAGACGGAGGCCCACAGCTCCCGGATCCAGAGCGAGCGAGACTGAACTTGAGGGCGGGACGCAGGCGGCCTCCACCCGTGCCCAGGGGAGCCAGGTGGGTGCAGCCTGCCCAGCCCGAGGGGGAGGGGCAGGGGAGGTGGACGGAGCTGCCCCCCTCCTTCGGGCCTCCCCCTCCGCCCCGCTGCCTCTGTGATTCATGGGTGTCGTGGGGCTGCTGCGCTCCATAAATGCGCTCTCAGTCACTCGGAACGGGCTCCAGCCTGGGAGGTTCTTGTGGTTTCGGGGAGGCCTGGGGACACCTGGCCCTCTAAGGGGCTGCCCCGAGGTGCCCGGCAGGGCCTTCTGCAGTACCGCTCGGGTCTGCATGCTGTGGGTGACAGATGGCGGTGACCACGTTGGGACTCAGAGCCGAAGTGTCACTGGGAGCAACCTCAGCGGCCCTGGGGATAGGATAGTGGCTCCAGGGTGTGAGGGGGGACTGAGAAGCAGCCAGGCGGGCTGGTGGGCTCATCCAAGCGCCCCTGGGCGGCAGAGGGAAGGTAACGCCTTGGGCTGTGCTGTCCGCACCGCCCCCTCCAGCCTCCCGATATCGCTCCCACTTGGGTTTAATTTATCCCGCTGAATTAAAAAAAAAAAAAAAGCGAACCTCCTCCTCAGACCTCTAGCCACATTTCACTGCCCCATAGCTGCATGTAGCTAATGACCACTATATAGTGGCCAGTATAAATAAGCGCGTCCCCATCCGGGCGTGGTGGCACACGCCTGTTATCCCAGTGACTCGGGAGACTGAGGCAGGAGGAGGATGGCAAGTTCCCAGCCAGCCTGGGCGATTTCGAGAGATCCTGCCTCAAGATGAAAAAAATAAAAAGGGCTGAATGTATGATTAATTATAAGGCACCAATAATTTTTTTTTTTCAATTTAAATGTCAACAGCAACAAAGGGCCTGGGGACGTAGCTGGGAGGTAGAACACTGCAGGGTTCAATCCCCAGTATAAAGATTTCCGTGGCCGCAGAAAGTTCTGTGGGCGGAGCTGGCCTTGAGCTCTGACCAGGCACCAGGCCCCTCCTGGGGAAATAGTCCCCTAACCCTAGCGCCTGTATCACCCTCCTGCTCCGGAGACAGCTGCTCTGCCTAGGGGGACATCAGTGGCCTCCAGGGGTCCCCAAGAGGACCAAGCCTGCCCGCCTGGTCTGCCTGCATCCTGTCTGTTTGCCTCCGTCTCCCTGACACTTACTCCTCTGTCTCCCTTCCCATCTTTCCCTCTTCTCTCTGTTCTTTTCTCCATCTCTCACTCTGCTTCTCTGAGTTTCTTTTTCTCTGGTATCTTCCAGCCTCTGTGTATCCCTCTCCACCTGTAAGCATCTCTACCTAACCATGTGTCCTCCCCTCCCCTCCTCTCTCTGTCTCCCATGCACCCCCTCACAAAGCTCCTTCCATGTTAGAACTTGCCCCGGCGCCCCATGCAGACCTCCGGGAGCTACCTTGATAGCGCAAGGAAGGCTGGGAAAATGCATTAGCACCGGAACCTCCTCTCCGGCTTGGACGCTGAGCATCTGCATGTGGGTCCAACCCGCTGAAGGCGCCAGCCTGCCAGGGCGGGCCCAGTGGCTGCGTTTCTGATGCTCTGTGGCTTCACTGTGAGCTTCGCAGACGCCAAGCTGTTAGAATCCCTGGTTGAGAAAGGACCTGTTTATCTGCTTTGCTCCCTTAATGACCTTTCTGCCAATGTCTCATTGTGAGGAGGCCAACTAAGTACAAAAGTGGTGTAATGGCCGAGACCTGGAGGCTCCTCGCTGGTGCAGGACGGGGCGCCCAGCACTAAGGAGGAAGGCTGTCTGCAGGGAGCTGTGCCTTTGTGTCAGCACAAGATGCACAGCGCCCAGTGTGGCTCCAACACGGTTTTGCATGAAAGAAAGGCAGGGACTTCCTTTTCCCCAACAATGTTTGCTGCTTTCTGGACTTTTCTGAGACTTGGCTCTTCTAGTCGTCTTTCCCGAAAGCCCTGGGGGAGGCTGGGCAACTGTTTGCCCCAAAGGCTGGCAGCAGGGCAGGGCAGGGCACCGGGTGGGTTTCTTTCTTACTGGAAGCTGGAGAGAAAGACCTTTCTGGTCTGCTTGCACGGGCTGTTTTTCCCCCAGAAGTTGGCCGGGGAAGGGAACTCAGGAACAGTCACCGTGCTCCGGGGCTGTTTTCCGCACCTCTCCAGACAATGCAACAATGAGAGAGAACTTGGCAACCTCCGAAGAGGAAATTAGCAGAAATATGCCTGGAAGCGAGCCCTGTGGGGTTGAAAGATTTATCAGCAGGAGTAGTCAGAGGGCAGCTGAGCTGGCCTGCACGCTCTACCGCACCAAGGTAGCTGGGGCTCCTCGCCGAGTTCCAGGAGACTCTTCCGAGTGACCCTCAAACCACAGATCTGCCTGGTGCTCCCTTGGGCTGAGTGCTCCTGGCTCTGCTGCCAGCCAGGCAGTGTGGAGATGCTGCAGAAACACCCCCTCCCTGGGCCGAGGTGCAGCCAGGGCTGCCTCCCCTCTGCCAGAAGCCACCGAGAGATGGCTGCACGGGGACTCAGGACAATGCCCCTGTGGCCCACCTGTGTGGCACCCTGTCTGGCTTCATCCAGAGGGGAGTTCAGGCCACTCCATTTTTGTGGTGTGACTTCCTAGTGACTGGATCCAGGTGGATCCACTTCACCAGAGGGCAGCTGCCGAGGGAGAAATGACACTTCAGGTTCCCAGCCCGAGTCCTGGGGTGCAGAGGAGCTGGGCATGTTGCTCTCGAGCTCTGGGACTGGCGGTAGGGAGAACAGGCTGGGGATCAGGTGGATGGAGGGCCAGCTCATATCTGCCATGTACGGGGAGCCGGGGGGGGGGGGGTATGACCCTCGACCCGGCCGTGGTTGTGTGGCCAGATATGTGACCCTAGACAGCAGGAAGAACTTCTCTGGGCCTCATTATCTGTGTCTATGAACTATTTGCTTCCTTGGCTATTACAAGAGTCAGAGATATTCTCTGTAAAACATTTAGCACTGTGCTTGCTACAGAGTAGGTGCTCAGGAAAACACCACCGTGATTATTTTTGGCACCTTCATCAAATACAAGTTGGGAAGCCGGGCATGGTGGCACATGCCTGGAATCCTGATACTTGGGAACCTGAGACAGCAGAATTGCAGGTTCAAGACCAGCCTCAGCAACTTAGTGAGACCCTCTTTCAACATAAAAAGTAAAAAGGGGCTGGAGGTATAGCTTGGAGATAGAACACCCCTGAGTTCAATCCCTAGTACCAAAAAGAAAAAGAAAAAAAATACAACTTGGGGAAGAGAGGGTATTGGGCTGAAGAGATTTTTTTTTTTTTAAGTTCTAATACACATGAAATTTTTTTTAGTGAACAGAGTAAGTACATTGATGTGCCATCCATCCATCCATCCATTCCACTTACTCATCTACCCATCCATCTCTCCATCCACCCACCCACCCATCTATCCATTCATCTGCCCATACACTTATCCATCCATCCATCCATCCATCATCCATCCATCCATCCATCCACCCACCCATCTATCCATTCATCTGCCCATCCACTTATCCATCCATCCATCCATCCATCCACCCACCCATCCATCCACTCACCCATCCACTTAATCATTTATACATCTGTCCATCCACCTATCTTACCCATTTTTCCATCCTTCCATCCCTCCATCCCTCCACCCATCCCTCCCTCCATGTATCCATTCGATTACTCATTCATTCAACCCATCAGCAGGCTTTCATTTAACACACATTTCTCTGGACACAGTGGTTGCAAGTCAGACATGGCTGCTGACCTCACTGGGCCGCTGGCTAGGGGAGGGACAGCTGGTCAGGCGCTACAGGGCAGTGCTGTCTGAGGCATCACCCCCTGACTTAGTTCTTACTCTGGAGAAGTGGCATTTCAGCAGGAGGAGCCCGGGGTGAGTAGGAGCTCGGCAGGCCCTGGGGAGAGGGTGAAGGCCTAGTGTTCCAGGTGGGGCCTTCAGGCTGTATGAGAGCTAGGTCAAGACAGGGCCAGCCAGGTTTTGCTGCAGTGACGAGCAGTCCCCAATTCCCCATGGCTGACAACAGCCAAGAATTCTTGCCCACTCCTGCTGTATGTCCATCGTGCGTGGGGTGCATGCTACCTGGGACATTTCTGCTCACCCTGGAGGTCAGGGAGATGGACTCAACAGGTCACTGGCTCTTAAAGGCTTCCGCCCACCCACAAGTGACAGGTCACTTTGGTGTCACAGTAGTCCACATTCACGGCCAAAGCAAGTCACCTGGCCGTGTGTGTCTGTACCATGGACCAGAAGGAAGGGAGCTGGAAATAAGACTGATGACGAGTATAGCAGGTCTGGCTTTAGATTCCACATCGGAATAATGGGCCCAGAGACAAGGTTAGGTTAGATCTGGGTCCTTAGCCCACAGTCCATTGTATATCCTGAAGCTGCCTGCAGGTGTGTGTGTGTGTGGTGTTTGTTGTGTAGTAGGGGTGTGTGTGTGTCTGTGTGTGGTGTCCTCACAATTGCAGGCATTTCTAAAGGTCAGAAGGCCAACACAAGCCCCACAGGCTAACGTCCAGCTTCTCCGGGAGCTTCGGGGAGAGCCTGTCCCCTGGCCTTCTCTAGCTGCTGGTGGCCGCTGTGTTCCTTTGCTCTCAGCCTCCGCTCCTGCCTCTGCTTCTGCCCCTGTTCTTCCCTCTCCTAAGGACCCTCGTGAGCCCATCGGGCCACCTGGATGATCCACAACAGTGCCCCCGTCTCGAGAGCCTTAACTTAGCCACCTCTAACCAAGCCCCATGGTTACGGGGATGCAGATGTACACATCTTGTGGGTCCCCCGCCATCTCCCTCCCCTCCCCTCTTTGGCCGCCTTGGAGCACAGGGACCGTGGGAATGGCTGTGGAATGTTGTGGAATCGCTCATGCCGGCTTGCACCTGCTTAGGGGAGCCAGTGTTGCACAGCACTTCCCAGCTGTGGTGCGGGGCCCCTTGCTGGCCTCAGCCGAGGTGGGATTATTCACAGAAATTGGCACACACTGTGGTCAGAGCTTTTTTTTTTTTTTTTTTTTTTTTT
>PVLC010011883.1:0-45846 GCA_004027655.1 Graphiurus murinus
CCCTGAGTTCAATCCCTAGTACCGCCAAAAAAAAAAAAAAAAAAAAAAGAATTCTTTCCTCAAAGCCAGGTTGGTGGTGCATGCTTGTAACCACAGTACTTGGGAGGCTGAGATGGGAAGATTGCAGGCTCAAGATCAGCCTCAGCAACTTAGACCCTCAGCAACTTAGTAAGACCCTGTTTCAAAATAAATAGGGCTAGGGGTGTAGAATGCCCCTGGATTTAATCCCTAATAACACACACACACACACACACACACACACACACACACACACAGTTCTTTCTCAAGTCAAATGCCCTCTGGAAGGTCAGAACCAGCAGACAGGTATGGAGACCTGATCCTGATCCTGATCCTGATCCTGATCCTGATCTTGATCCTGATCCTGATCCTGATCCTGATCCTGGGGAAGGGTGACTCAGGGAGAGGAGGGCCTTCATGGGGGAGGTGGGAGGCACCAAGATGGTTCACTTGAGCCAGGCGGAGGGGAGGAAGGAGGGTGCCATGTGTCAGGATGGAGGAGGTGAGCGGGAAGCTGAAGTCCATCCAGGGATGGGGATTGGTTAAGGCTTGGTTAAGGGTATCAGTACAGTGCAGGGCTGGGGGTGACTGTATCGGCAGGAGATGGTCTGGCCCTGACTCAGGGTTGGCTGACATGTCAACCTGTACGTCCTTGAGTCCAAGCAGCTGCTCAGCCCCATCCTGGGCCCCAGAAGGAGTTAACATGAAGCCACTTTGTCCTTAGGAATGAAAACCCTGTTGTCACAAGGTGTCCACAGGGCCCACCCTACACCTTTGACCCTATCACCCCGGCCTTCCCTCTACTCTATCAGAGTAGTGTCCTTACCGCACACTCTCCTCCATCCTCCCTGTTAACTCAGTGCACACACACACACACACACACACACACACACACACACACACACAGAGCCATTCCCACGAGAAGGCATCACCTACTCTCCACTCTTCAGAGCTCAGCTCCAGCCCACCTCCTCCAGGAAGTCCTCCAAGAGCTGGCTCATTTCCCGCTCCCACAGTCCCTGGCCCTCACGTTCTGTCTGTCCATGGCTCCTCCATGGCCTCCACTGTACCCCCAGGATTTTCACTTATGGAATTAACTGGAGCGATAATACAGAGGCACGGCCACTAAGAGAAGAATGTCTTCCCTGCGTGAGGTCCTGGCTCCATCACCACCATGAAGAAGAGAAGGAGGAGGAGAAGACAGTCCTCCATACATCAAGAGGGGGGCGCCATCGCGCCAAGCAGAGGGCCAAGGGGCACCAGGGGTCAGTCAGTCAGGGCAGAGGCAGGAGATGGAGAAGGCCTGGGCCATACTTCCTTACAGCTTCAGCTTCCTTGGGAACGGCCAGGCGAGGCGGAGGGAACAGTTCAGGATCGGCTAGTTAGGGCTGGTGGGTTTGGGGCACAGCAGCTGTGTCTACTTGTTTGGTCCCTGGGCCTGGGTGAAGCAGGGCCAGGAAACACTGGCTGGTGTGAGAGTAAAGTAAGAGGTGCTCGGAGCCCAGGCTCTGATCGCAGGGCAGGTGGAGACTACTCAGCCATCAGTTTGGCCCTGGGACTGAAATGCCAGACAAACACATCTAAGGGAGGCTGAGACAGGAGGATCACAGGCCAGCCTCAGCAACTTAGCGTGACTCTTAGCAACCTAGCGAGACCCTGTTTCAAAACAAAAATAAACAAATAAAAAAGAATGGGGGTGTGGTTTGGAGGTAAAACACCCCTGAGTTCAATCCCCAGTACTACACACACACACACACACACACACAGCAGTAACAACAAAAACCACAAAAATCTCCTTGACTAAATTTGTGTGTTTGGGGGGGGTGTGTGTAATTTATATTGCAGACAAACAACTAGTTTCCCTGATACATAAATATTTACTCTAATATAATAAGAAAGAGAACAATCTGACAGAAAATGGATAAAACATATGAATACACAGTTCATAGAAAAAAGAGAAAATGACTCTAATATTTCTGACACCTTCACCTTATTCATGGAAAATAAACCATAAAAAAGTCCAAGTTAAAACTGCTCTTGCCTTTACACTCTCTGCAGGGGGGAGGGCAAATAAGCACACTCATTTTTCTGGTGGGAGTGCACATTCTTACAAACTCTATGAACAACAAACTACCTATAGCTTTCAAAACACAAATGCACACAGCCTCTGACCCAGCAGTTCTACTTCTGGGACCTTATCTCACATGTACTCACCCATGTTTGCAAAATGACTTGGCTCTGCTGGTCTCTGGGACATTACTAGTAGACACACACACAAAAAACCTCAAAATAGACCAGCTAATGGCTTCTCCTTCCTCTGTATGCAGGCAGCTTCCAATATGTAGCTCCTCCTGGACCCCTCTTCTGAGCCCAGGACCCCACTTGGATGTCACCCAGGTGTCTCCAACCAATGTGCCCCAAATGTAACCCCCGGCCCCAGCCAGTCTCATTCCCCACCCCTGGGAGGCCTCCTTGCCACTACCATGTGCATGTCCTTCCAGTCATCAAAACCTAGTGATGCCCCCTCTCCAATAAACTCAAAATCCTTCTGGAGAGGCTGGGGCAGGAGGATCACAAGTTCAAGGCCTGCTTGGGCAACTTAGTGAATGTTGAAAAAATAAAAAGGGCTGAGGATATAGCTCAATGGTAGAGCACACCTGGCATTCAACCTCCAGTAATACAAAAAAAAAAAAAAAGGATGAAAGACAGATTCCCTAAACTCTTCCCCCTCTCCCCTCCGCTACCACTACTTGCCTGGTTGAAACCTTCTTCATCAGAGACACCCTTTCCTCACTGTTCTCCCTCATGTTCTGTCTCACCTCAGGGCCTTTGCATATGCTATAACCTGTGCCCTGCATATTCTCCTCTACTTCTGTGGTTTGGAAAAGTGTCCCTGAAAGGCCCGTGTGTTAAAGGCTTGACCCCAGCCCATGGTGCTACCGAGAGGTAGAGGAACCTTTAGGAGATGGTAGCTCCTTAAAAGTCTGGTCATGTGTGGGTGTGCCATTGAGGGGATGTCGAGACCTTGGCCCCTGCTCTTTCTCTCTCTTTGCTCCACCACCTGCTTCCCATGATGCTCTGCCTCCGTACAGGCCCCAAAGCAACGGGGCCAACCAACCATGGACTGAAACCTACGAAACTGAAACCTTTCCTTTATCAGTTATCTCAGGTATAACATTATTTCTGTCACAGTGATGGAAGGCGAACACATCTACGCCTGATTAATTCTTATCCATCTTCTAGAATGCAGATTAACACCATGTCCTCAAGGGAGCCTTCCTGAGCCCTGGACCAATCCATCTCAACAAGGGCAATTTTGCTTCCCAGGGGATAATGTCTAGAGACATTTTTTGTTTGTCATGACTGGGGGTGGGGAGGGAGTGGGGCAGCTGGAACACAGTGGGTCAAGGCCAGGGATACTGCTGAGCAGGCTACAATGCCACCCCCCACCCACACACAGCAAAGGAGTGTCCACTACAAAGTGTCAACAGGGCCATGGAGGCTGAAAGCCCTGCCTTAGACACACTGGCAATACACCCCACCGCTCCCGCATACCACTATCAGGATTCAATCTTTAACTGTACAAAGGTGTTGGCACAGTTTCAACCTCTGACCTTTATGGGATGATAAGTGAATGAAAGTCACTGCCTGTGCTTATCTCTGCATCTCTACCCGCAGTGCCCAACCCAAGCAGACAGCCTCGAGCTGGGCAGTGAAGATGTGTGGATTGACACGGCATGCCCAGGGCAGCAGCAAGCCGCACCAAACAGAGGCCACCCGTGTCCTGGCCTCCAACCGGCCAGGCTTCCGGTGCCATAGCACCTAGGCCAGCCCAGGCCTCTGCACACTTGTTGAAGCCTTGCCCCTCAGTTCATCTCCACTCAGGTGGTTCCTAGTGCCCCCTACAGCCCCCGTCAGCCAAGCTGATCCCTCCCACCTCCCCACACTGCTTCCCTGTCAGCTCACCAGGCAGGGCTCCACCACCTGCCACACCTGAACCTGCGCCCCGCTTCAGACCTGTCCTCTCCACCCACCCCAAGCTTGGGCCTCCGGGTTCCCCTGTTTCCCCTTGTTTCCTTCCTTCCTGGTCCACCTGGGACATCTCTCCCAGCTACATCGTTCTAAGATGACAGCCTGTCGAAATCTCCTTCAATACTTCTCATGGTCCACAGGCAGAGCCCAACCTGCTCCACCCTAGCCTCTGCAGCCCAGCACAAACACCCCAGCCCCACTCATTTTGTGCCACAGTTTAACTTTCTCCTTCCCTCTCCTTCCCTCCCCTCTTCCCTCTTAGATGCCCAGAGAGCTTATGGTCATTCTTAAACCTAAGGTTAAACACCTTTCCCCCTACTGTATGAAGGCTCCTCAAAAAATGAAACCTAGAGCCTCTATTTGACTGGGTGTGGTGGCACAGGCTTGTAATCTCAGGATTTGGGAGGCTGAGACAGGAGGTTTACGGCCAGCCTCAGCAACTTAATGAGGTCCTCTACAACTTAGTGAGACCCCGTTTCAAAATAAAAACAATAAAATAAGGCTGGGGTTTAGCTCAGAGGTAAAATGCTCCTGGGTTCAATCCTCAGTACCATTAAAAAAAGAAGATCCAGCAACCCCATTCTGAGCATACACCCAAAGAGACTCAAAGCAGGGACGCAAACAGGTATTTACACACATGTGTCCACCAGAGCATTATTCACAACAGCCAAAGATGGAAGCAACTCTAGTTGTCCATGGACAGGTGAACAGATACACAAAATGTAGTTCCTATATGCCACGGAATACTATTCAGCCTTAAAAAGGAAGAAATTCTTCCTATACACACTATAACATGGATGAACCTCGAGGACATTATGTCAAGTGAAATAAGCCAGTTACAAGAAGACAAATACTGCAGGATCCACTTATACACTCTGGTCTGGATGAATGTGTCCCCAAGGCTTCTGGTCTTAAAATTTAATCCCCACAGTGAGATGTTAAGAGGGTGGTGCTTAGAATCATGAGATTAGATAAAGCCATGAAGGTGGAGCCCCTACGACTGAACCCAGTGGCTTTATAAGAAAAGAGAGAGACCAAAAGAGACACATATACACAGTTATGCCTGACTCCTGCCACCTCAGGCTCTGCGTTGCCCCAGGACTCGCCAACTGGAAGGCCATTGCCAACTGCAGTGCCATGACCGTGGACCTCCAGAACAGAGAGTAAATTAAACCTCTTCTTAAAAATGTACCCAGCCTGCGGCACTGTACTATTAGCAACAGAAAACAGAGTGCTCTGAGGTTGCCTCGAGTAGTTAAATTCAGAGAGACAGAAAGCAGAGCAGAGTTTGCCCAGGACTGGGCCGGGGAGATGGGAAGCTAGTGTGAGGTCTAAGATTTCAACCGGGAGCCGATGAAAAGGCTTCGTGGGTGGGGGGTGTGCTTAATGACAATGAACTCTATATTTAAAAATGTCAGCCGGGCGTGGTGGCACACGCTTGTAATCCCAGTACCTAGGAGGCTGAGACAGGAGGATCGCAGGCTCCTTGTCAGTCTCAGCTACTTAGTGAAGCCCTCCGAAACTCAGTGAGACCCTGTTTCAAAATAAAGAATAAGAAATAGGGCTGGGAGTGTAGCTTGGAGGTAGAATGCCCCTGAATTCCATCCCCTGTACCACAAAAATAAACAAATAAACAAAATGTCAAAATAGTAAATTTTTATGTTTTGTGTATTTTACCACAATAACTAAAGGCAAACAAACAACAACAAAAAGAACAAAAACCCCACTTCTCCCTCCTGTGCCTCCACCCATACACTCCCATCACAGGTACAGGCCCCACCCCATCCCCAGCTCCCTACAGAGCACCCATGTCCATCCAGGTCCACCCTCAGACTGAGTTTCTGCAGCCCACCAGGAGCCCAGTATAATTCACTTCTCATTCCCAGCATCTAACCTCAGTCTACGACAGAGTTTTTTTTCACAAGGGCTATAAGAATGAATTGCCCAAGCCGGGGCACAGTGGCACACACCTATAATCCCAGTACTTAAGAGGTTGAGACAGGAGGATCACAGGTTTGAGGCCAGCCTCCACAACTTAGTGAGACCCTCAGCATCTTAGCAAGATCCTGTTTCAAAAAAATAGGGTTTGGGATGTGGCTTAGAGGTAAAGTGCCCCTGGGTCAATTCCCAGAACCACAAGCACACACATAGATGAATATCCCAAACCAGTGGTTCTGGGTTCATACACTCCCAGACCCTGAGCCGTGACTGACTGCCAAGATTCATCAACAACCTGACCCCGAAGATTGATATTCTGCCCTTCTATTGAGCAACAAGGTCAGAAGGGGATTCCGTGGACAGAGTTAATAAACAGCTAACTTGGAAGGAATAAACAAAATAAAGCCAGAGGTAGGCCAGTGGGGCTGCCCTGCATGCCCGTCCTCTCTCTCCCAGCCTCTGCGTGGTTAGTGGACTGATTCACTTCCTGTGCCCCCCCCAGGGCAAGGACAGAGGGGCGAAGGAGGGGGAAGCTGAGTCCTCAGGGGCCATGCAGATTCACCTCAGCTGTCCTGCTCTCGAAGTCTGCCGACCTACGACCTTCGTGTGGGCCCAGACCACAGGCCCCACCCCACCTTCTTATGTAACCCAAGGTCTAGAAGGCAAGAACATGGCCTTGGGTCTCAGCACAAGGTCCGGCCGGCCTCCATCCCTCCGCTGGAGCTCACCCTCACCCCTAAGCCCTCACACTCCTGCACTTCTTCACACACAGTTCACACTCACAAAACCTGCTGGAAAGAAGAGCCGTCCCTTCCGTCCTGAGGGTAATTGTGGGGAGGGCCTTAGACACCATCCGACCGAGCAGGTCTCCAGGTCCAGAGACATTCTCCGATGTCAGGAAGGCAAGTGGAGGGGATGCTGTGGCACCCGGCAGGTGGGGGCCAAGGACACTGCTGACTGGCCTGGCCAAACATGCCTTGCCTCCCCTCAACCCCAGCAAGGGGTGATCCGGCCCCAAATAACAGAGGTGCTGAGGCCCAGGCTCCTGATGTAACCCAAGCTGCCACTTGCAGATGAAGAATTGAGCTCAGAAAGTGCCAGGGCTGAAGTCGCTCCGTGAGCTGAATAGGGTCAGAATTAGGAGGCTGGGCTGCCACCAGATGTGCCAGCCTCAGTTCCCAGGAGTGCCACCAACTCTAGGACCAGCACAAGCTGGCCAAGGGCCTGGAATTGGGACCCTGGAACCCAGAAGGTGGGTGGTTGGGCTTTGTGCCTCTGGGGCTCCAAAAGAACCCCATGAAAGTCACCCTAATCACCTGGGCCACAGGGCCCTCAATTAGTCAAAGGGGGGGATGTCTTAAGAAGTTATGGGATGTCCAGGCAAATGCCCCTGCCTGAAGCTCAGGCAGGACGCCTGGTGTCAAGGTCGGAGGAGAGGGGACACTGTATGGTAAAATCAGGCTTAGAGGA
The DNA here is from genome assembly GCA_004027655.1 of Graphiurus murinus. Classification (NCBI taxonomy): domain Eukaryota; kingdom Metazoa; phylum Chordata; class Mammalia; order Rodentia; family Gliridae; genus Graphiurus; species Graphiurus murinus. The sequence continues at coordinate 7,459 of PVLC010011883.1, forward strand.
CAGTGTGGGTGGGAATTAAACCTTGGATCTCTGCTTTGGGGGACACTACCTTTTCCCCCAGACTCCAAACATGATTGTACCCCTCACACATATCTGATGGCTACTAACTGCCATCCTGCAGAACTTTACAGTAATGTCCAGTCACCCTTGTCCTTTCCCCAGGAGCCGACACTGGGTCTCCAACTGTGGGCCAGACACCAGGCTTCAGAGCTGACAATGCAGTCCCATTATTTATGAACAACTGACTCACATCATGTTGCAACAGGCGTACTTTTCCATCCACTGTGGCTGGAAGCCACCAAACTCGCGGTGATGGTGGTGATAAGGAGAAGGCTGGGGTACAGGATTGCATGAAGCTCTGTCCCAGGGCAGGGCCTCACTCTCTCCAGGAGAAGGGCGCCCAGAGGATGACTGGGGCAAGGGTGGCGGAGGGGCGTGGTAGGCTGACCTGCAAGGGCCTCACACTCAGGAAAAGGCACGCTACAGAGTTATTTCTTCACAGAAAGCCTTACCACTGCTTCCCCACCTGCCCCCTCCTTCTGCCCCAGTTTTCCCCAGTTAAAAAACTTCTACACATCCTTCACAGCCCAGCTCCTGGAGTCCCTTCCCCAACTCCAAGGCTCCGCAAGTGCATTCCAACCCTTACTGGAGTGAACCACCGATGACAAGGCCCTAGGTGAGGCCTTACAACCTTTCCCGGGCCTCTGGTCACCCTTCTCGGATTGCTTTGCTACCCCCAGCCCAGTCCACCTAACCTCCATCCCTCCCTCCTGCGCCTGGCATTGGTCCCTCCATTTCCCGGTGTCCTGGGGAATTTGAAAGGACTGCCTGCCAAGGGCACTGGTTTCACCAAGGCAGACCCTCAACCAAGGGACAGCTCCCTTTGAAGAGCAGCATCCTTTAGAGGAGAGAAGTCCACTTCTATCCTCTATCTGGGGACCACTTCTTCCCAGAACTCTAACTGCCCCTCGTGGTGGCCACCTGCTCAGTCTAGCACCTGCCCCTCTGGGTAACTTTGGAGGCAGCTGGCCTGAAGACTGCCCAGGGTACTCATACACCTCCAGCAACTTGGAGTAGGGGACAGGGACCCCGCTTTGAATTAACTCGAGTCCAGTGAGGATCAGCTTCAGTTCTCCCTCCAGGAGCCGCCCCTCACCGCAGGGCCTCCGTCTCTTGTCTGGACATGAGGGAAGGGCAGGGTGGATTTATTCAATACAGATTAGTTGGGCCATTAATTGAGCCTCTAGCACTCACCAGACCCTGCCTTGTCCCAGTGAACAGAACAGACAGGAAGCTCAGCCCACATGAGCCCATATTCTAGCAGAGAGGACAGATGATACGTGAGATAAAAAAGTGAAGTATTTAAGATGTGAGAAGTGCTGTAGAAAATAAAGCTGAGACGGCATGGAAGGGCAAGAGCCCTGAGGCTTATTCCAGCTGAGACATCTGGGCCTAAAGTTCTCATCCTGCTGGGCCCTTGATGAGAGCCAAGGACGGGCAGTAGGAAGCTGGGCAGGACCTGATGCACCTGCAGGGTTAGCTCTCAGGTGGGGGGTGGGAGGCTCATGCAGGGGAGCCCCCTGCCTCCTCCAGGAGCAGAACTAACCAGCTCCGGGTGTCCTGACCTGCCCTCAGGCCAAAGGAAGACACCAAGCCTGCTAAACCCAGAGCCCCAGGGACCCAGGCAGGTCCTCAAAAGTTCTGGCTAAATGGAAGATTTTTCTAGAGAAAGGTGGACAGAAACTTCAGGGCACTGCCATCGGGAGTGTCCTGCATCCCTCCCTCTCCCTTCCCCATACTGCTCTGGCTTTAGACCAACAGAACATCAACCACCTCCACCCACAGGGGCACCCAACTCCTCCTCACCCTCCCTGGGACCCCCGGAACCATCTCCTGTACAGTACAGAATCTCCCCTCCTTACAAGGGGAAAGAAGGATTCAAAACTCCCCATTTCTCATGAATTTTAGCAATTTCTCTTTTGTAGGGATTTCTTTTGACCAATTAATACTTCTTGCAAACCTACTATGTGCTCACTCTCTGAGGGATACCAAGATGCATAACCACTACTTAGAGGAAACATACAGTTCAACTGGGGAAGCTCGCTCTCCTTCTCTCTCTCTCTCTCTCTCTCTCTCTCTCTCTCTCTCTCTCTCTCTCTCTCTCTCTCTCTCTCTCTCTCTCTCTCTCTCTCTCTCTCTCTCTCTCTCTCTCTCTCTCACACACACACACACACACACACACACACGAGAATAAGAGTTATCTCTGAGTTTTGCTTTGGCTAACCCTTTGGGCTACTCACTCACACACTCAAAAAACCATGCAGGTTCTCTTGTGCTCATTTTACACAACAGGAAACTGAGGCTGGAAAAGCAAATTCTTCCCCAATCCATGGCTGTCCCATGGGGTGGCGGGTAAAGAGAGGGACGAGGCAATAAAGATTAATGTTTCCAAATAAAATACTAGGAAGGATGAGTTAGGATTGCCCTTGACAGGACCAAGTCCCTCCACTTCCAATCCAGGGCAGAACTACTCTGGGGTTAACCCTGCCCCCTGCCTCTCCTTGGCCTTACAGGAGGTAGACTGAGAGGAGAGGGAAAGCTCATCCAATGTCTAGAGAAGACAAGGGACTAGGGGCATGCTCACTGGCAGCTCTGGAGGCAGAAGGGTGCCGGGGATCTTGGGAGTGTTGGTGGGCTGCTTTCTGGTCCAGCTTTTCAATGTCCTTTCTGTTCCCCAAGGGCAGAGCTATGGCAGCAGGAAGGAGCTCGGTGACTTCAGGCTAATCCAGGCCATTCTGGTGGAGCCCCTTCCAGGCCAGGTGCTATGGCTACAGAAGGAACAAAGGCAGGCTCTGCCCCCTGCAGTTCTTCAGCTTGGCAAGGAGCTGCCCTCTGGCTTTTGGTGGAGTTTCCTAAAGGGATTTTTATTTCAGCTTGAGATGCTCTTCCCTTGTGCACCCTTTTCACAGGAAGAGCCTCAAGGGAGATTGGGGAGGGGGATCAAGGGCACAGCAAAAAAGCAGAACCCACCACCTGGCGCTGGAAGGCTGTGGTTTGAGGTCCACCACTCTGGTGAGAAAAGTCCACCGTTTTTCTTGAGCAAATAGCTTTGCCTCTTAGAATCCTTCTTCCTCTCATCGATCAGTGTCCAACCCCTCCTACCTCACTGGTTTGGGGGTAAAGTGAGATCAGGGATCTCCCAGTCTCCCCCCCCCCCCCAGTCTCCCCATCTCTTCTCTCTGGCTCTGGTGAAAGAGAAGCTTCCCCACTCCCCACTCCAGCATGGAGCCTCTCCCAACCTGAGCTTGAGGAGGTCCATTCTGCTCGAGACCACCAAGGTTACTGGGCCCTTGCGCTCTGCCCTGCAGGCAGCGGTCCGCCTCTGCCCTGGGCTCCTCTGACCGGGGCATGGGAGGTGCTGCGGGGCGTCAATGATGCCCAGCCCTGACTGACCAGGGCGGGCAGGGGATGGGAGATCTGGAGCTGCAGGTGGCTGAGCTCCCACTTGGACAGCGCGCAGATCGACCTCCGTGGGCAGAGGGCCACGGGGACTCGCACAGTGTCTGGCTCAGCTTAGTCTCAACTTGGAACTGGCTGAAGGAGTCGGGAAGCCCAAATGTAAACATTCCTGAAGAAATCGTCCACGGTGCAGTTCCCATCCGAACATCGTCCCCCCCCGCCCCCCAGGGATGGAGGGACAGTGACAGGACGGGGGGTTTAGGGGGTGGCCCTCTTGACCCGGGAACAGTGGGAGGGCCAAAAACCCAACCGGTTTCCCGGAGAGCCTTCCACTGGGTTCTGCGCGTGGAACAACCGCAGTGCACCCGGGTCCGTCCCGCGCAAACTTTCCCAGACTCGCCCTCCCTGCGGCCACCGGGCTCCAGCGCGCATCGGAGCGGCGGCGGAGGGAAGGTGCGCGTGGGCCCAGAGCCCCAGTGGCGGGGAGTCCCGCCCTCGGTTACCTGGGCTCCGAGGGTCACTGGCGTCCCCCGGCAGGGCACAGGGACGCAGTCCAGGCAGGCCAGAGACCCGACACTCCTCCCTGGCCGCCGTGGCCCCGACTCGTGGGAACTGCACCTGGCGGGGCCAGTCGGCGCGCCTCTGGGGCCCGCCCGCCCCAGCTCCTCCGGCGCAGGCGGGGCGGCCCGAGGGAGGAGCCAGGCGGCGCAGGGCAGCACCACCGCCCCCTGAGCCTCCTCACCTCCCAGGCGCACCCCTTCCCAGGGTCGGGCAGACCAGCTGTGCTGCGGGGGAAGGGGTATGCAGAAGGCCTTCTCACCTGGCCCCCTCCTGCCCCTACTCCATGCCCGCCTGGCCTTAGGGGCTGAAGGCTTGGCGCCCGGAGGCCTTCTGAACAGCAGGGCCTGGAGCCTGTCCCTGAGAGAACACTTGGGGTAGATGGAGCACGGAGAAGGCCCACAAAGCCACTGAAACCTGCAGGCCGAGCCCACCACGCCCGCTCCCCTGATGGGAGAGGCTCCTGGCTGCGCCTGGCACCTGTCCCCTGCTCACTGGGCGGCTCTCTCTGGGGGCCCAGGGCACAGGCCCTTGCCAGCTCTCACCCTTTCCGCCAGGCTCTGGGTCACAAGCTCCCAGCCTGGAAGGTGCTGGGCCTGGCCCTCTGCCAGCCAGTGGACACAGAGATAATAGATGAAGGGACGTAGAGGACAAAGAGAAACATTCAGCCCCAGGACCCAGACTCTGGCTCCTCGCAGGTGCTGGAGGAAGGGGTTACAGCCGCTTCCTACCCAATTCACCCTACCAGGGAAGCACAGACAGAGGAAGAGCACAGAACTGGCAGTCCAGAAACCTGGGCTCTGGTCTCCATTCAACTGTGTGACCTTGAGCGCCTTCTCAGTGAGTGGGGTGTACCATTATCTCTGAGGCCCTTTTCATGGGTCCTGAATCATGGCGTGGGCACCTTGCTTTATTAGGTTCCCTGCACAGTGTGTGTGTGTGCACACATGCTCTGTGCTAGTCCTCTCAGGTCTACGTTCTTAAGGAGAAAGTGGAAAAGGCCACCAACAGGTGGGTGACATCCTCTGCAAACTGGAGCTTGACAAGAATGACTGGGCCCAGGGATCATGGAATTCAGTTCTGTGCCACACTCACAGTGGCCTTGGACAAGTCCCTTACCATCTACGATGGAGATGCTTTGCCTTCCCAAGGATGTTGGTGTTGGGGGTTTTAGATAGGATGACGGGAGCCAGCAGGGGTTGAGCTTTTTGACATCACCTTTTAATGCCCTAGGCAGTGATGGGTTTTGGAGGCAGAAGAAGCTGTGGCACACACAGGGGACAGGGGACAGGGGATGTGTGTGTCCCACCAGCAGCTGCAACCAAGGTAAACAGATGCCGGTGACCCACCCAGGGCCCTGCCCACTGCAGCATTTTTGAGCTAGCTTTGGAGAATCACGAGAACGAAGACGAGGAGGCCCCCAACCCACGTGGAGGTGGTCAGTGGCTTACCGAATAATCCATCAGCCTGTCTGGGCCGAGCACCTCACTGGTGGGTACCACAGACGGCCATCCCTGCTTGTAGGGAGCTTGAAGTCCAGCTGAACGATTCAACGTGATGTGGAGCAGGGAGAGGGTGCTGTGGAGGGTGAGCACACAGGAAGAGGAGAGCAGAGGAAAGGGCATGAGAAGACTTTGGAGAGTACTGAGAAGAACTTGAGATTATATCAAGGAGAGGAGGCCCAGCGTGGGGCTGTGACCTGCCCAAGGTTACACAGTCAGGGGAAGTTCGTAGTGGAGTTGGAACTTGGCTCCAGGACCTGAGGACTGCGCTGGCTTTGGTCTCCTGTGCTGCCGGAGGAGACCTGAAGCCTGGGGAGGATGAGAGGATGGGGACAGGTAGCAGCAGGGGAACCTTCCAGCAGGGGGAAGGGGCTGAGCCAGGGAGCGGTGGAGGGAACCTTGTACAGCAGGGAAAGTTGCTGGAGGGACAGGCAGGATCATCAGGGAGGGAGCTACCCACACCCGAGAAGCCAGGCGGAGAGCTTTAGACCTGGGAGCATTTTGAGCCCACACCAGTTAGGGACATACAGGCACAGGACGTCCTTGGAGAGACACAGGCACGGAAGGTGCCCAGTGAGAAGGCAGGTGACCTGCCAGGAAAGGCAGTAAGGCAGCAGGAAGAGCACCAGGGGTCCCGCAGCTGTATCTAAATGTTATTGAACAACTAGTGTCTCTTCTCGAACCCTCAGTATCTTCATCTGTGGAGTGGGGGATAACAACCTTTGGCTTTTCAGGGTCACTGTGACGAGCCTAGAATCCATTCGGGTGTGCTCTGTGAGCTGCAGAGTGCAGAGCAGACTCACTTGTGGAATCGTGTTGTTTTTTTCCACTGGCCTCAGGGAGCACTCATGGAACTGACCCATGCTGGGCCGGGCACTGCGTGCCTCACTGTGGCAGTGGGTGGGGGACCATGCACTGGGGGATCTGCTGGGGTCACAGAGAGGGCCAGGGAGGGTGGGGAGGAAGGAAAGCGCCAGCTAGAAGTGCCAGTCTCCCCTGACACCTTTACAACATAACTCAGAAGATCCTTTTTGGGGAGAAGAGTCCCACGCTAATCCGTGCGACACAGACTCTCCCAGCTCTGCCTTTGCCTGTGTGCTCAGGGCGCACCACCTCAGAAGACACGGATTTTCATCCATGTTCTTCATTCCTCCTAGTGTGCACCTCCTCTTTAGTGGGCTCGAGGGCTCCTCCTGGCTGGGCCCAGGCTGCCTGTGCTTTTTGGATTTGCTCGAACGGCCTTGTCTGAGCCAGGCACAGTTGTGCACACCTCTAATCCCAGGCAAAAGCTGGGACAGGAGGACCAGAGGTCTGAGGCCAGGCTCAGCAACTTAGCAAGACCCTCTTTCAAAATGAAAAATAAAATAGGGCTCGGGATGTGGCTTGGAGGTAGAATGGCCCTGGGTTCAATCCCTAGTACCACAAAAACAAAACAGAAAACAAACAAATATAACAAAGGGCCTTGTTGATTGGCAGAATCACTGCAAAAGAGACCTTCATCCTCACCTCACGGTAAGACACAGGGGCCTCACAGATATTCTTGCCCTCTTGCAGGCAGCATCCCTCTCCTAACCCAAACTCCCACTGCCCCTCTCAGCTCCTCTGTAACGGGGTCCTCAGGGCAGGGTCCAGTACCCCGCTTTTCAGATGAGAACACAGAGACTGGGAGAGGTCCCACGACTTGCTGGGACTTGCCCTCCAGCACCAGACCTGAAACAGCTACTTTGCCCACACTGACCAGCTGCCTGTGGACAGAGCTCATCCCACAAAGGGAGAAGCGGCCTCAGAGGGAGAGGACTTCTCAGAGGCTCTTCCTCCTGCCACCATGGTGTTCAGGCTTGGGGTCAGAGTTGGTGTTAGTTTCCATGGCCACCATCAGGAGTTACCATAAACTGGTGACCTTCAACAGTGAGCATGTACTTTGTCATAGCTCTGGAGGCCAGAAGTCCCAGATCAAAGGGCCAGCAGGGGGCGCACTCCCTCAGTGCCTCTTCTGGTTCCCAGTGTTTTGGACTGGTGGCAGATCACTCTAATCCCTGCTCCCACCTTCACATGTCTCACATGCCTTCCCTGTGTGTCTCCATGTCCTCGACTCTTTTTTTTCTTTTCTTTTCTTTTTGGTTCTAGGGATTGAATCCAAGGCCATTCTACACCTGAGCTACATCTCCAACCCTATTTTATTTTACTTTTTGTTTTGAAACAGGTCTCTCTAAGTTGCCGATTCAATCCTTGAACATGCGATACTCCTCTCTCAGCCTCCCAAGAACTGGGATTACAGGCATGCACCACCGTGCCTGGCCCCTCTCCTCTCCTTTGTATAAAGACACACGAGTCTGTGTTTTGGGCAATCACATCTGCAAAGACCCTCTTTCCAAATTAGGTCATAGTCACAGGTCTTGGAACTGTGACATGTCTTTTTGGAGACCAGATTCCCCCTGCTGCAGTCTTTCCTCCTACTATTGGAACCTAGTGGTCCAGCAGGGCCAGGTTACTTCTCCCATTCTTCCCTCAGTTTCTCACTTCATTGTCTTGGCTGTGTGGACAGAGCCTCCTACAAAAGCTTCTGCCATCTGGTTGAGTTGTGGAGGAGAAAAACCAACTAGAACCGTCTATTGGGGTGCCAAGCTGGGGGACACAATGCCCTTGACTTCCTTTCTTCCACCTCACAGTCTTCAACAGAGCCCTTTGTACCCCTTCTACTAACATCTTTCCATTGCCTGATCCATTTGGAAAAGATGCCCCTCCTGGAGAGTGGACTCAGGGAAAGCAACCAGTCTCCCTGCTGTCTCTGTGTCCCTGACTCTTTTATGATGCCCAGCTCCTGACAGCCCCTGACCAGGGAGCAACAAGTTTTATATTCTGTTCAGAGCACAGGCTCTCAGGCAAATACCTTGCAGCAGGCTCACTGGATCTGGCAGTCCCTTCCCAGCACAAGACCCTGTCCTGAGAGCAGGATTGAGGGAGCTGGGGCCTGAAGGGCTGGCCCTTGAAAAGTGCCTGGTGGAGAAGATGCCGAGGGGAGGAGGGCTCAGGCTGCTGCCTCCCCAGGGAGAGAACACGTGTGCGCCCATCATCCTCCGTGCCAGGGCAACTCCTCAGAGACAGTATCCATCAAGAACCAGAGATCACAAAGGGCCTTGCAGGCCATCTGACCTAAGGAGTAACGGTGCTCCGGAGAAGCAGAGGTGCCCTGAGAGGAACCGGCAGACGTGTGGCCTCCAGAGCTGCCTCTGTCTTGGGGGCCAGCTTCCTAGACCAGGCAGTGTCTTTACAGCAGCCGAAGCCCCCCAGTTCCTCTTGGGCAGCTCCCTGCTTGCAGGGGGAGAGCCAGGGGACTAGGCTGGAAGCTACTTTCATGCACAAGCCTGCCATTTTATTTAGATGATGGGTTTATTTGGCATGGCTTAGAGGAGGGTTTTTTTTTATGGAGATTATGAAGGGGTTTAGCCCATCCTCCCCTGAAAACATTTGGTCACTCACAGTGACTTGTTTTCTCTTAATAGCCTGAGAGTGTCTGTCCCTGTATCCCCAAATGCCCTGTAGTAGGTAATTTTCCATAGGTATAACAAACTACGGGAGGCTGTTTTATAAAGGAGAGAATTTTATTTAGACCACAACTTTGGGGGCTGAAAGTCCAAGATTGGCAGCCCCATCAATTCAGCCTCTGGTGAGGGCCTCGTAGAGAATGGCATCGCAATGGCGGAAACACATGCTGGACATCACATGGTGATGCAAGAGGCAGACAGCCATTCAGGGATGCAACGAACTCTTTTATAACATCCTGCTCTCTCTCAGAATTAACCACGTGCAAGGAGAATGGAATTCATGCCTTCTTGAGCATCATGCCCAATGAGTAATTACCTTGCACTAAGCCCCATCTCTTAAAAGACCCGCCACCTCCCAGCACTGCCACACTGAGGACCAAGCTTGCAACACATGAATTGCTGGGGCATACACTAGAATCCCTAAGCAGAAAACATAACACCCAATCCAGTGGTTCTCAGTCCTGGCCAGATGTTAGCAAGAAGCCCCAATTCAACCTCAATCTCTGGAGGAGGGCCTGGGTCTAAGCTCCCCAGAGGAATCTAGTTGTGCATCCAGGTAGTCTACCTCAGCCCACTTGCTTCTTGGAACACTGGAACAGTGTGGAACCATGTCTACTTCTTCCTTGTTTTCCCCCACAGTGCTCTGGGCTGGGCCCAGCACACAGCAAATCTATATACAAATAAATAAATGCAGAAACCATGGTGCCTTCTCTGACAGCTCCAGGGCATAGTGATGGCAGGGGTGCGGTATTTTCCCAGCAGCAGTTGCGGTTGCACTTACTGAATCAATGATGCCCGGCTCCCCACTTTCCCAAGTGTTTCCTCCTGGCCTCTGAGCTGTGGCAGCTGCAGATGCTGAGGCTGGAGTCAACTCCTGGGAGGAAAAGAAAGAAGGCACCTCCCTCTGGGCAGCTTCTCCTATCTGCTCTTAGCTGGAAGCCACTGCCTCTCCTTCAGGACTAAAGACCTTTCAGGACTGCCTGGAGCAACACTTCAGCTGGCCCAAGTGAACCCAGAGAGTCCTGGCTGACCCCCACCTCCCAGTCAGCCCTCAGGTACCAGACGTCTACAAGCCCCAGGGAAAACCTGTGCTCAGCTGTCTTTCAAGAAAAAGCAAAAATACTCATCACCTCTCGCCCAGCAACCCCACACCTGAGAATATATCCTAAGGAAAGAATCCTCAAAAGAGAAAAAGCCCTTTAATCAAAGTCTCAGCGTTGTATCTAATAGCAGGAAACTTGAAGCTACCTAAGTGTCCAGCTCTCCAGCATGGGTGAGCAACAGCACACCCATTTTAAAAGCTAATTATGAAGACCGCAGCAACATGGGAAAGCATCGGTGCTGCGTGCAAAATTGCACCGGACAGAAGCCCAGCAGTGAAAACGTTGTGTCTGTGCATGCACAGAAAAAGAAAAGAAAAAGAGAACCAAACTGCCCATCTAATAGATTTTAGGGATTGTGGGTGATTCTTTTTTTCTGGCAGTCTCATAATACAGTCTGTTCAATCAATATTGGTTATAAGCATAGGATGATAATTAGCACTATTAGTCCTGTGTCAGGGAAAGCCTTGAGTGACCCCTTCAGGTGAGTACAGAAGCTCCCGGGGCTGTCTCTCGGGGCTGTTCGCATTTGAAAGAATCTAAAGCTTCTGATCAACAGGGAGTCAGGCCAGCGTGGGGAGCTATTTCACTGTGTGGACAGAGGGGTCCCACATCATCGTCCATCTCCACACCACACCAGAAGCTCTCCTAGCCTGCTCTCCTCCTGGGACAACAGAGGATATGGACAGAGGTTCACGCGGAGCTTTCAGGTAACCCAGACTCCAAGCCTCAGGCTGTCTGACTGTTACTGCACTCCATTGTAAGAATGTCTGCTGGGTCAGACGGGGTCACTGCAAGGAGTAGGAAAGGTGTGGAGGGGCCGCAGCACAGGCCCAGCTGGGCTCGGAGCCAGGTGGTCTCTCCAAGGGCAGTGGCTTCTCCCGCTGGTTCTGGGTCTTCCCTGGAGGCAGGGAAGGAGAGGATTGGGTGCTCTCCAGCCTCCTCAGTGGCAGGCTGAACAGGCTTGGACACTTCTAGAAATAGGGCCGGGGCAGGTTGCGGGGCCTGAGGCTCCCTGGCAGTCTGGGCATGGACATTTTGAAGCCATCTTCTCAGCAAAGGCCGGAGGGAGCCTCACTGCAGTCTGTCCCTTCCTGGGGCCTGGCAGCCCATGAAGCCGGTGACAAGCCCAGTCTGCTCAGGCATGGAGTCTGATTTCCACAAAACATTTGGGGGAAAGGGAGAGGGAGGCTTTGCTTTAACACGATGTTTAAAGCAATACCAGCCAATGCTCTTACTACAGCTGCCAAGAGCCTTATAGACTCAATATCTCATTGCCCACTCACCAAACCCCACATCTAACACGATTCCATTTCTCAGACTGGAAAGCGGAGGCTCTGACTCACACAAGGTCGCATAGCTGGGACTCCAGTCAGGACTGGTCCGAAGTTTGCACTCTCAATTTCTGGGCTGCACTCCTTCTTGTAGTAGTTAAAAGGTAAATTTAGATTCATTCCCTCCCTCCATCCCTCCATCCCTCCCTCCCTTCCTCCCTTCCTTCCTTCTTTCTTTCCTTCCTTCCCGGTACTGGGGATTGAACCTAGGGCTTTGCACATGCTAGGTAAGTGCTTTAGCACTGAGCTACACCCCTGGCCATTTTTATTTATTTATTTTTATTTTGAGACAGTGATTAGCTAAGTTGCCCAGGGTGGCCTCACACTTGCAACCCTCCTGCCTCAGCTCCAGAGTAGCTTGGATTGCAGGTGTGATCCACTGCACCTGACTAGATTTTCAAATATTAAATATATATACAATTTTTCCCGGAACATGTCTGCTCTGAGGTCCATGGCAACATATATCCTATAGCTAATGTTCAAAATAGGACTCTTGTGCCCCTTACCCAATCTGTGTGTGTGTGTGTGTGTGTGTGTGTGTGTGTTACTGAGATTGAACCCAGCACCATTCTACCTCTGAGCCTTATTTTACCCAACAGCATTCTACCCCAGCCTTATTTTCTTTTTATTTTTTAAAACAGGGTCTCACTAAATTGCTGAGGGGCTGGCTAAATTGCTGAGGCTGGCCTCGAACCTGTGATCCTCCTATCTCAGCCTCCCAAGTCCTAGGAGTACAGGCATGTGCCACCATGTCCAGCTCCCTTACTCAATCTTAGACTTCCATAGGATACCTTTAGGGCAAAAAATGGTGATTAGATAAGAGTTAGGAGCAGGCATTTTGCCCACTTTTCTTTTGGCAAATGCTGAGTGCTTCTAGTGTACTTCATGCATTAGAATACATTAAACCAGAAGAGAACATAAAAATCTATTCACTATTCTAGGAACAATAAGATCCTAAAAGCGCAAGTGACTTAGCTGTGGTCACTTAGCATGGGCTGCTGCCTGCCCTACTGGAGTTTCTTCCTCCTCAAAAATGTTTGTGCAACTATTTTGGAGGTGGTTCCTGATCCTTATACTAGAACATTCCTTTGGATTCAGCCTGCCTCCTGCCAACCATACATAGTTTATTTCATTTTCCTTTTAGAGATCCAAATGTAATGCCGTTCTTCTAACAAGCCGAGTCTGATCCATCCACAGGATTATCCTGGCCTCCAACTAAAGCAGCCCCCCTGGGAATCTGATGATAGCAGTGGCCATGAACTACCTCGCTCAGTAACGTGGTGAATCACAGTCAGTTTTGAGAATACTTCTGAAATCTCTGCTAAATATTTTAGCAGGGGAAGGGAGTTGCTAAAGACAGGGCAAAGATAATCAAGGGCTGTGTAAATATTTAATTTAGCCCCAAGCTGGTATCCTTAATTACAGAAGAGTCATGTCTTTATCATGCTATTCTGGAGTCTAATGACAAACAGCCCTTTCTCAGGCTCCCAACACAACCTCTGGCTCAGGAACTCTAGACAGAGTCTCTTCCATTCATACAGTCTATTCCCAGTGCTTCACCTCCCCGGCATGGCCTTGCCACCACGTGGTGGTGAGGTAGGATAGGAAAAATAAAAAGCTATAGGTAGAAAGGAGACAAGCAGGGAAGAAAAAGGAGACTGTAGCTTTAAATCTGAGAACTCCACGATGGTCCTCATCTTCACCCTGCTGGTCTGTCAAATCCTAAAACACTGTATGTCTAGTAAATTGTGCATACATGCTCTGTTTTTAGATTGATCAAAGAAGTCTAGTGAAAGATATTGTTCAAGACCCAATGATATGGGCACAGTCCGAGTGCCCGCCATCAACCTGTTAATGCCAACCTGAAGAGCTCGTAAAGAACCTGACCACTGCCACCTGCTCTGTGCCCCACCATCAAAGGATCCAAGCGTAAGGCTGAAGCCCCCGCCCTTAGCTTCCCATTTACAAAGCTTCCTTTAAAAGAAGAGCCCTGCGCTCCCAAAGCGCCTCTCTCACTCTGGAGGTGGCCCACGTTCTCCCTTGAATGTATATTTCTTCCTTTCCTAAGTAAACCTCCGTCTACTCTGACTAGGACGTGCTGAAATTCTTTTCCAGCGCATAAGCCAAGGACTCCGCAGATCCTGAGTTGAGGAATCGACCCTTCTCCCATGACAGTAGGACAGTCATACCCCTGCTTCTGGCTGGAGGACCGAGACTCAAAGGGTCAAGGGGCTGGTAGGAGCCAGAGCCCTGGTTTCCTCACCCATACCTGGGCATTTTCTGCCCACCTTGGTGGCTCCAGGGTGGCTGATCCTGTGCTGAGAACTGAATGACAAAGCGGATGTGGGGACTCAGACACGTGGCCATTTCCCCCCTAGCTCAACTTAGTTGAATAATTTGTAAAAATAATATATGTAGGTGTGAAAATACTTAGGAAAAGTCTATGTATAAAGAACAAAACAGAAGTTCCTAGAAACAAGCCCTATTTATGTTTTAATGTGATTCAGTGGTTACGTAATTATGTTTATAAGATACACATACAATGTTCCTTCAAATTTGGGTTAATAGTGTTCATCTTTGAGTTCTTTTTCTTTTACTTAATATACTATGTTTACTTAATTTTATGTAAGTATTTTTCATGTTATTTTGAAGTGATAAGTACAATTTTTGAAGGTGGACAATATGCTTTTGCACAGACGCATCATAATTTATTTAATTAATCCCTTATTTCTGAGTATTTAGGTTGTTTCATGGTGGTTTTCGTATATGTTACCGTAAGACTAATGACCTTCAACCCTTTTTCATGAGTTTGTCTTGTCATCCTCATTTCTTCTTCTTCCTTTTTTTTTTTTTTTTTTTTGTGGTGCTGGGGATCAAACCCAGGGCCTCGAGTGTGCTAGCCCTCATTTCTTCTTTAGCAAAGTATCTGTTCAAATTTTCTGCCAGTTTTAAATATTTGGGTTGTTTTCTTATTGTCGAGTCCTCTATATATTCTGAATATAAGTCCTTTGTCAAATATATGGTTTTTAAATCAGCATGGTGGCACACGCTTGTAATCCCAGTACTTGGGAGGCTAAGACCAGAGGATCCGGGTTCGTGGCCAGTCTCAGCGACTTAGTGAGGCCCCCGCAACTTAGTGAGACCCTGTTTCAAAATAAAGAATAAAAAATAGGACAGGTAGAATGCCCCTGGGTTCAATCCCCAGTACTGAAAAAAAAATGTGGTTTTAAAATATTTTCTCCAGCCTGTGGATTATGGTGGGTTTTTTTTTTTTTTTTTCAGTGTCTTTTGCAAAACAAGTGTTTTTAAACTTTTTTTTTCTGGTACCAGGGATTGAACCCAAGGGCATTCTACCTCTGAACTACTCCTGCATCCCTTTTTAATTTTTTTTTTATAAGTTTATACTTTGTGTGTATACAGGGGTGAGTATTGAGGATTGAACCCAGGGGTATTCTACCTCTGAGTTACATTCCTAGCCCTGTTTTCTTTTATTTTTTAAATTTTGAACAGAGTCTTACTAAGTTGCTAAGGGCCTTGCTAAGTTGCTGAGTCTGGCCTCGAACCTGTGATCCTCTTGTCTCAGCCTCCCAAGTACTGGGATTCCAGGCAAGCACCACTGTTCCCGGCTTATAAATTTACATTTTACATGTAGGGCTATGATGCATTTTGAGTTAATTTTTGTTAAGGTGTGAGGTATATGAGACCCTTGTTTTGTTTTGAAAATAGATCTCCATTGTCCAGCCATGCACACACTTAAGTGTTTTGCACAAGTGTGTGCCCAGGAGCTGACAGTAACATAGGCACAGCCCTATTGACACAGATGGGCACGGGCACACCTGCCTACACACCACCTTCCCACAAAGGGAACAGCTTTGAGCAAGAAGTTTCCAAAGCTTGGGATCTGGCCCAAAGGGCTTCCATTGCAGTCTGAGGGATTGTGGTGAGACATTGGGAAGAGCTTTCCCTCTGCCCTGGGAAAAATAAGAAGAGATAACTGAGAAGGGGAGCGCCACAGAGGTGCCTCCTGGGGGTGCGCTGCAGGCCTCCTGTCCTCCTGCTGCAGCCCCCAGCCCTGCGGGCTGGGTTCCGGCTGGAGTCTAGGAGTCTGGCCGTGGCTCAAGCTGCTCCCGCTGCCCTGCAGGTGGCGCCCGCGCGCCGGCCGACTGCGCCAGTGGTCTCGGTCCTGCTGGGCGGCAGCTCTGGCCAGGAGCGGCTCACCCTAAGGCCCCAGAGACTCCAGCGCTGGGCGGCAGGGCCCCAGGCCGAGGGGCCCGAGGGAGCCAGAAGGAGCTGCTGGGGCCGCCTGCGAACCTGGCATGGAGGCCGCCACCCACACAAAGACAGTCGGCTCTGTGCAGGGTATAAGTGAGGAAAACTTGGTTCACATCCTGGTGCTGCCCCACACAGCAGAGAGCACCCCGGCAAGCCCTTGGCTTCTTTGGTTTTCCACCCTAAAACCCTGATTAATCCCTCCCACTTCATTGCACTGTTAGAACAGGTGAGAGGCACTTACTACATGTTAGCAGTTACTGTTGTTCAGCACACAAGATGTGTCCAGGAATCAGGAAAGCGTCATGGAGAGCCGCAATCCCATTCCTTACACGGCCAACTAAGTGGGATTGAGTGTTAGAATCACAAGTGGTTTTATTTTTATAAAATACTTAATAAGATTTAATTCGTTTTTTCTTTCTTTGGGAGTGCGTGGGTAGGTACTGGGGGTTGAACACGCAGGGACATTCCATCTCTAAGCTACACCTCCATTCCTTTTTATTTTGAAAGAGGAGCTTGCTAAATTCTGAAGGTCTTGCTAAATTGTTGAGGCCTCCCTCAAACCTGTGATTCTCCTGTCTCAGTCTTCCAAGCATTGAGATTATAGGCGTGCACCACAACATCCAGCTTTAATTACAATTTGAAAAACGTTAAATTGGGATGCCAGAGTTGTTGTTTGTGGTACTGAGGTTGAACCCAGAGGCATTCTACCTTCAAGCTACACCCCCAGCCTCATTTTATTTCTTATTTGGAAACAGTCTCTCTAGGTTGATGAGAGTCTCACTACTTGCTGAGGCTGTCCTCAAACCTGCGATCCTCCCGTCTCAGCCTCCCAAGTACTGGGATTACAAGTGTGTACCAACACACCTGGCAGCAATTTTGATTTTTTGATATTCATTATTTGTAGTTTGAATTTTGCCTTTTCCAATTTTTAACACTTTAGGAAAAATAAAATTATTTTTCACATACATTTTCATTTACATTTCTATGATGAAAATATATTCAAGTGTTATACTCTGAGTACAATGAATTTCATTTTTTAGTGCTTTGGCTGGTTGAGAATGACAGATAAAGACTATGATAAAAGGAACAAGTATCAAAGTGGAGCTCTGGGAAAAAAGGCTAGAAAGAAAAATAGAAAATCTGTGTGTGTGTGTGTGTGTGTGTGTGTGTGTGTGTGTGTGTGTGTGTGTTTACTGGGGATTGAACCCAGGGGCATTCTACTCTGAGCTACACTCAGAGCCCTGCTTAATTTTTAAATTTGAAGTGGTCTTACCAAGTATAGTAATGACCTGAACCTGAGATACTCCTGGGAGTCTCAGCCTCCCAAGTACTGGGATTATTGGCCCTGTGAAAAATTGAAAATCTTAAACCGGGCGTGGTGGCGCACGCTTGTAATCCCAGTATTCAGGAGGCTGAGACCGGAGGATCCGGGTTCAAGGCCAGCCTCAGCTACCTAGTGAGGCACTCCGCAACTTAGTGAGACTCGGTTCCAAAATAAAGAATAAAAAATAGGGCTGGGGGTATAGCTCGGAGGTAGAATGCCCCTGAGTTCAATCCCCAGTACCGTAAAAAAATAAAAAATAGAAAAATAGGAAATCTTAAAAGAAGCCACCTGCTTAAAATTAAAAAACTGCCATGATCAAGGTGAACAGGTTTCACTGGTGTGCTCAAAACATACACACACAATTACTAACATGGAGGAAAGACTGATCCGCAGCCCACTGCACCTAGTCCGTCTCAGTCAGCCTTCTCTTGGCTGCAACCCTGACCACACAGCTTAGAAGAAGGAAGATTTATTTGCTCACAGTCTTTTGGAGATTCTGGGTTCAGTCCATGTGAGGTCGGCATCTTTCAATCTCTTCCCGGCAGCAGAGGGACAGGACGGTGGGTGAGAGCTCTCAGGCTCTGCTCTTCTCATCACTGAGGCAGGAGCAGAGCCACACCCCAGGACCCACCTTCTTCAGCCACACCCCCCGCCACCCTAGGTCACCCCCATAACTCCACTGCAGTGGTTTACGCGCTGGATCACAACCCTCCTGACTTAACTACATCAACCCTAAATGTTAATAATTGAGCTTTTCAGGGGACAGCCTATATCTGACTATAACAACCTTCAATAAAGACAGGTAAAAGATAGGGAACCCTGATAGGTCGTTATCACAAGGAAATTGTGTGCCTTTTCAACCAAATATAATGTTATTTTTTGGGTGAGGAAGGCACGAATGGCATGATATCCACACACAAAATTATAAAGTCTAAAAGCTTAAAATAACTGGGTGCAAAAATAGTCAAATAGGTAAGATCGTTTGGATTTTTAGGAAAATGAAGCAAATAATATCTAGGACTTAAAATTCAAAATAAGATTATTAATTTGGTGGGCAAAAGGTGAGAGAAGATATTATAATAAAAATTATGTAAATGTTACCCAGATCAGTCAGATTGTATCAGGAACAAAAGCCCCATTGAATGATGAACATTTATGACATGAGTTTTGAACTACAGGAAAAGAAGACAAAGTCAAAATTAAGGAGGGCTTTTTTATGCCTCTTATGAAAAGTAAAGGTTTTAATTTAAATGACAAGCTAAATAAACAGCTTTCAATTGTGGGTATCGATTTTTTAAAATTGTTGAAGGTAAACCTATGATGATGCCCCTGACATGATTGAAAAGAAAAAAAGCACATGAAACTGGGTGAGGTGGCCCACGCCTGTAATCCCAGTACTCGGGAGGCTGAGAAAAGAGGATCACAGGTTCAAGGCCAGCCTCAGCAACATAGTGAGCCCCCGGTTTCAAAATAAAGCTGGAGGTATAGCTCAGAGGTAGAATGCCCCTGGGTTCAATTCCCAGTACCCCACCACACACACACACACACACACACACACACACACACACACACACACACACACACACACACACAGAATAAAGCACATGAGCCAGAATTTGGGCCAGAAATACAGACTCTGTCCTACACCCAGTGCAGGGTATCGCTTTGTACTGAGAAGTGGCTTCAACCATGTGGGTGCAACACATGCTTTGGACACTTCAGCAATTACATATGGTATTTTCTGGATCTGTCCCAAGACAGAACATCTCGAAGAAACACATAACGGGTTTGACCTTGCGACCACTCGCAGACGCTGCTGCGGATACACTCGGGAAAGCGCTCTGAAAGCAACCGGACGGGATTTGGACAGAACACGCGATGATTAGACAGGTCAGGGAACCGCAGAGGGTCCTCGAGAAGTCCTGGTCCGTGACGGAAAGCGAAACTATTTTATCAGTTTGTGCTGTCCATGTTTATTTCTATTTGCTGTAAACTGCCGCTTGCTTTTGATAATGTTAGCCAAAGGTTATTCTAAAAAACAAACATCTTAATTGGTTGTATCATCATTTTCTAAAGCATTGAAAATGTCTAGAGAATTTTAATTAGTTGAAAGAGTGTAGCCAGGCGTGGTGGTGCTTGCTTGCAATCCCAGCATTTGGGAGGCTGAGACAGGAGGATCCGGGTTCGCGACCAGTCTCAGTTACTTAGTGAGGCTTTCTGCAACTTAGTGAGACCCTGTTTCAAAATAAAGGATAAAAATAGGGTTGAGGGTGTAGCTCGGATGTAGAATGCCCCTGGGTTCAATTCCCAGTACCGAAAAAAAAAAGAAAGAAAGAAAGTGCATATGAATTATAAAGTAAAGTGATATTCCAATAAAATGTAAGGAAAAAGAAATAAAATGCTCATATGACTATAAAGAAGATTCACATTCAAATAATCTCATTTATAGATCTGTTTTCTGGACTCTATGGATCAAGAAAGATTCTCAATCAAAGAGATTTGATCAAGTGAGCAAAATCCTGGTATTTTAAAAAAATAATATCCTAGTATTGAAAAGAGTGAAAAAGAAGCTGGGTGCACATGTGTAATCCCAGTTCCTGGGAAGGCTGAAGCAGGAGAACTGAAAGTTCAAGGCCAGCCTCAGCAATTTAGCCAGACCCCATCTCAAAACAAGAATTAAAAGGGATGTAGCTCAGGGGTAGAGGGCTGCTGGGCTCAATTTCCAGTACGTGCCCCCCCCACACACACACAAAGGAAGAAAGAAAAATGTGGACAAACTTAAGAAATGCTACATGGATTCTTAATGCTAATTAAAAATGTAAGTCAACATAATGCTTCCTTCATTAAGAAAGTCTTGCTCTCTCTCTCTCTCTCTTTCTCCATATATATATATATATATATATATATATATATATATATATCAGCTGAATTAGTAGTGTGCGCAGGGATACTTTTTACAACAGCCCTCTCTCACCACGGTCCAGCAACACAAGAGGCTCTGAGAGGGTAGCGCTGAGCTAGATAGCACCTCAAGATATACTGAAAATTACAAGTGATAGAAAGGTACATGGGGAAGCCGGGCGTGGTGGCGCACGCTTGTAATCCCAGCATTCGGGAGGCTGAGACCGGAGGATCCGGGTTCGCGGCCAGCCTCAGCTACCTAGTGAGGCACTCCACAACTTAGTGAGACTTGGTTTCAAAATAAAGAATAAAAAATAGGGCTGGGGGTGTAGCTCGGAGGTAGAATGCCCCTGAGTTCAATCCCCAGGACCGCAAAAAAAAAAAAAAAAAAAAAAGAAAGGTACATGGGGAAGTTTAAATATTACATAATTTTTCTGTGTTAATGACAAGTTGTCATACATGGGCATGGCATGCAGCATTTCTGGTTCATTTCGGAATCTAAGGACTGCTTTAAGGAATATGTTGATAATTCCAGTGCCTATTGTTTCAGAAAATCAAATTTGAGGAAAAACTGTCTAAAGAACAATGACTCAAGAAAGCTCATATAACTTGGTAGTACTGCCAGCAGAGCAAAATTCTGTAAAAAATGTCTTTATTATAAAAACATGATTAGTAATTTTGTTGAAATAAAGGGAAATGAATTTTATGAAATAGTGTGTAGCATGTGTTTTTATCTTATTCATTCAAACATCACTAGTCTATCAAACAGAATACTCAGACATATGTTGTCATGATTAAATTCAGTCATCATCAATATTTTACTAACATTAAGTCACATAAAATAAAAACATGTTCTCACCAGGCATAGTGGCTCACACCTGTAATCTCAGCTACTCAGGAGGCTGAGGAAGGAGGATAGCTCCTGCCCAAGAGTTTGAGGTCAGCTCAGGCAATGTGGTGAGACCCCATCTCAAAAGACAAAACAAAATAAACTCAGTTCTCAATCACATGAAAAACAATTATTTTTCAGTGTTGTCACTATGAAGGTATATTTGTCAATGGTAGGAAGAAAAAAATATGTTTCTTTTAAGGATTTATGAACCTGATTAATAGCTTTTAAATATTTATTTACTTAAATTTTTAATTTATATTTTTACATCATCAGATAAAATTGTATTTACTATGTTCAACATGTTTTGAAGTATATATACATTTTGGGATCACTAAATCTGGCTAATTAACATATGCATTACATTATACAGTTATTTTTATGATGAGAGCAATTTATGTCCACTCTCTTGGCATTTTTATAGACTACAGTATAATATTAACTATAGTCACTATGTTGTACAATGTGTGTGTGTGTGTGTGTGTGTGTGTGTGTGTGTGTGTGTGTGTGTGTGTGTGTGTTACTGGGAACTGATTGAACCCAGGGCCTCATGCACACTTGGCAAGTACTTCGCCACTGAGCTACGTCCCCATCCCTTTTTATATTTTACTTTGAAACAGAGTCTTGCTAAATTGCCTCGGCTGGCCTTGAGCTTGCAATCCTCCTGCCTCTGCCTCCCCAGTAGCTGGGATTACAGGCATGGGCCACCATGCCTGGCACTTTCTCTAGCTGCGTCAGTGGCAGGAGGCATAGGCAGTCAGGTTCCATAGCTCAGCACTCCTCCTTACCCACAGCTGACCCAAGACTTTGTACACAAAGAGCAGCTGGAACAGAAAATGGCATTTTGATGCTGTCACTTACTTGATTGTCACCTCCGTCCCCAGGACATTCTGACCTCCCGTGTGCACTCAGCAACTTGACAGTGTCCTCAAACTTTCTTTCCTGTTCTGCCCCCACCCCTACATCACCCTCTCTGTGACTAGTAAATGTAGCTACAAGTCCCTCATGGTCTAAGCTCAGAAATAGCTACAAACACCAGGTGCGGTGTTACATGTCTGTAATTCCAGTACTTGGGAGACTGAGACAGGAAGATCGAAGGTTTAGGACCAGCCCCAGCAACTTAGCAAGACCCCCCCTATTTCAAAGAAAACAATAATATAGGGCTGGGGGTGAAGCTCAGAGGCAGAGTGTCCCTGGGTTCAGTCCCTAGTAACACACATGCACACACACACACACACCTACAAACTGTAGTCTTTTATCCAATACATGGGAAACAAATAGCTAGGTAGGTTGTTATCTACTGGAACTCATGAAAGAATAAAATGATCTTCATGAAATTTAGGACAAAATGACCCCAGAAAATGACTTTGTAGAAATAAAGTCCACAAGCTGGGCGTGGTGTCACACGCTTGTAATCCCCGTACTTGGGAGGCTGAGATAGGAAGATCACAGGTTTGTGGCCAGCTTCAGCTTCTTAGTGAGGCCCTCTGAAACTTAGTGAGACCCGGTTTCAAAATAAAGAATAAAAGTAGGGCTGGGAGGAGGTAGATACCCTGAGTTCCATCCCCACTACCAAAAAAAAAAAAAAAAAAAAAAAAAAAAAAAAAAAAAAAAAAAAAAAAAAAAAAAAAAAAAAAAAAAAAAAAAAAAAAAAAAAAAAAAAAAAAAAAAAAAAAAAAAAGGAAGGAAGAAAGAAAAAGAAGTCCACAAAAGAAAACTCACCATGGTAGAAACACATGGAATTTGACATGGACAAAAATTTGATCTATGAACCAAATTCCTGATACAGAATTTAAGTAAAAAGGAATTGGTCCCAGTGAAAACAGAGGCAGTCAATTGGAAATGGAAGAGAAAAAAATTGGAAATAGCTTAACCAAGCTTTATAGGAAATTGATCAAGGAATTAAATTGACTTAATAGAGTTCATTCCGGAAAACCCTTTCCCAAAGAAAATTCATCAAAGTCAGAGTGCTTCTGAGTCACAGGTTTGTGTTCACAATGCCTCCAGCGGATCCTCAGTGGGGTTTTCACCGAGGAACTAGGAGAGGTGTTTGTTCTTCCTTCTCTGGTGGGACCTACACCTGAGAAGAGCAGTGAGGGTCGGGAGGTGCGCTGGGACCGTAACGGCTGTGTGACCCCCATTTGCCAGAAAATACAGTAAAAGCTATATTCATAGGACAATCCCGGATGAATTCATTATTACTATTACGTGTGTGTGTGTCTATTACTGGGGATTGAACTCAGGGACATTCTACCTACGAGCTACGCCCCCAGCCCTTTTTATTTATTTATTTATTTTGTTTTGAAACAGGGTATCACTAGGTTCCCGAATCTCACTAATTGCTGAGGCTATCCTTGAACCTGCAACCCTCCTGTCTCAGCCTCCCAAGTACTGGGATTACAGGTGCGTGTCACCATGTCCTGCTTATTATTATCATTATTATTATTTTTTTTTTAATAAATTAACTCTTTTTGAGATGGGCCTCACTGTATTGCCCAGGCTGGCCTCTAACTCTGGGACTCAAGCCATCCTCCTGCCTCAGCCTCCCGAGTGCTGGGTCTATGAGCCAGTCCTCTCTCTTCCCAAGACCTGAGTTTCCATCAGCCTGGACCTTCCACCTCCAGGGGCCCTGGGTACATTCTGTTCTTGCAATCTGAAGAGCCCTCCTAAAACCAACGACCACTTCAACTGTGCCCTCCAGAGCTCATTCTCTTTAGCCCTGCCTCCTGCTACTAAAGCCACCACCCTCATGCCTGTGTTGAGCCCTGTGATTGCAAGACCCTGTGTCATAGCCCCTGTGTGTCACAGCCCTGGTCCCAGGCTCCAGCAGGCCAACTCAGCACTAGTGACATTTGGGCTGGACAGTTCTTGCTGCTTGGGGCTGTCAAAAATGTCTCTAGACATTTGTCCTCTAGGGCAAAACATCCCCTAGTTGAGAATCACTAGCTCAGGGAATGAGTGCTGGGACTACAACTGTAGTCCAAACATTGCAGAGGCCCTGCAGAACACCAGGGGTAGGAGCTGAAGGGTGGGTACATGTCTGACTGTGAGTGCGGAGTTCTCAGGGATGCTTCACAGAAAGAAACGCTGTTGACTGGAGCCTGGAAGAACCAGAAAGAGCACAAAAGGAAAGATTCCAAGCCGGGTGTGGTGGTGTATGCCTGCAATCCCAGTATATGGGAGGGTGAGGCAGGAGGATCGCAGGTTCAAAGGCAGTCTCAGCAACTTAGTGAGACCCTCAGCAACTTAGTGAGACCCTGTTTCAAAGTAAAGGGCTGGGGTATAGCTCCGGGGTAGAATGCTCCTGAGTTCAATCCCCAGTACCGCAAAAAAAAAAAAAAAAAAAAAAAAAGAAAGAAGGGAGGGAGGGAGGGAGGAAGGAAGGAAAGAAGGAAGGAAGGAAGGAAGAAAGGAAGGAAGGACTTCTATTAAGACTAGGGAGAAATAGACTCATGCTCCTGCAGAAGTTAGATAACAGGTAGATCTCATTTATCAGTTGGAGGGTAGGGGGAGGTGTAAATGCCCAGAAAATTCTAAACAATACATAGATTACTCTTGAGTTAAACCTAGTCTACATTTGCTTTTGTTTGTCTATCTAGTAATAACTTAATTTTTTTTCTTTTTTTGCAATACTGGAGATTGAACTCAGGGGCAATCTACCTCTTAACTACAGCCCCAGCCCTATTTTTGTATTCTTTAATTCGAAACGGGGTCTCACTAAGTTGCAGAGGACCTCACTATGTAACTAAGTATGGCCATGAACCTGTGATCCTCCTGTCTCAGCCTCCCAAGTACTGGGATCACAAGTGTGCACCACCACGCCCGGCTTATAACCTAATTTTTGAAATAATCTTCAATGCCTCCTACTGGCTACAGTTTCCATCATTCCATATCACCCATTCACAAGATATCACTTGCCTGTTTTCTAAAGGCTCATGAATGTAGGAGTTCATTTTTTAAATATAGAAAGTATAATGATTTTTCACTGGGGTTTGTGGATCTTTTCCAGATCTTCAAATGAAATTCAAAGCATCTAGAGACCTGACAATTGTGGGCAGGGACAATGAGGCTCTGAAAAGTATCTAAAATTCTCCAGAGCTGGGCATGGTGGAGCATGCCTGTAATCCCAGTACTTGGGAGGCTGAGATAGGAGGATCACAAGCTTGAGGTCAGAAACTTAGCAAGACTCTCAGCAACTTAGCAAGATGCTGTTTCCAAATAAAAAAAATTAAAGGGTTAGGGGTATAGCTCCGAGATAGAATTCCCCTGGGCTTAATCCCCAGTATAAAAAAATTTCTCTAGATCATGTCCTGCTGAGAGAGCCTCTGGGCTTCATAGAGTTCTCCAGAAGGTCTCCCCTCTCCCCAGAAGGAGTCCTAGCTGTATGGACAGAGGTCTCTGTGGGCTCTGGAGGAATCTTGGTCATCAGTGGACTCCAGGCTGAGTTCTGATAACCTCTTCCTCAGTCTATTTTAATTCAATTAGAAATTTTTAAAAAACTAAGATGCATGCTGGGCTTGGTGGTGCGCACTTGTAATCCTCATACTTGGGAGGCTGAGACTGGGGAATCACAGGTTGGCGGCCAGGCTCAGCTACTTAGTAATGCCCTCTGCAGCTTAATAAAACCTTGTTTCAAAATAAAGAATTAAAAAATAGGGCTGGGGGTGTAGCTCAGAGGTAGAATGCCCCTGGGTTCAATCCCCAGTGCTGCCAAACAAACAAAAATCTAAGAAACTGTGAGATCTGCTCACAGCACAGGCAGGTGCTGAGGCTGTCAGGGGAAGGCTGAGCACATTGATTTGAGACAGCCACGCAAAGTGAACCTGACAGAAAACCTTCGGTTAATGACTCTTCCACCCACTAACAGGCCGGTCTGGAGGACCAGGAGCCCACGGAGGGGACAGGAACCACAGGTGGAAGGCGGGAGCTAGCCAGGGAGCCACCTGCAGCGTCTCACTGTCCTCTCTCCCTGGCCCCATCAAGCCTCTCCGGAGGACGAGGTGAGGATGGTGAAAGCTACTGGCAATGGAGTTTGCACTTTAGCTGGAATCACAGTTCGTCCCAGGGGCTGAGTCTCTGCTTCAGGAGGGAGGTTGCTGGGAGGGGGGCGGGCAGGAAGAGTGAAGGGTCACTTTGGGTGACATGGGATGAGGGGAGGGACATAAGTGCCATCCACAGACCCAGATCTCTTTTCCTTAACTTCTTTGAGGCCCAAGAGTAACTGATGCAATTTTTTCTGAGTGATTTCAGCACAGGCACTGAAAAGAACAGGGTGTCAGGAGAGGGGGGAAGGGGTGTTCCTGATTTCTTTTGGTTTTCTGCTAGCTCTGCTTTCTTTCCTTTCCTTCTTTCCCTCCCTCCTTTCCTATTGAACACTGGGATGTTCTACCTCTGAGCTATACCTCCAGCCTTTTTATTTTGAAAAAAAGTCTCCCTAAGTTGCCCACATTGACCTTGAACCTGCCCCAACCTCCAGAGTACTGGGATTGCAGGCTACGCCACTTCACCCAGCGAACTCTGGCTTTCTTGAAGGCTGCACACACGCATGGGTCTGGGGCTTGCCCTGACCCACAGCCCGGGTTCACTGCCCATGAGAGAGCTCTGTGCTGAGATCTTTAGGGAACAGATTTATCATAAGAGAGATGGAGGAAATGAGGAACAGTTTCAGGGTGGTCCTAGTCTGATGGGGGTTCAGTCCTTACCCTGGGAGACGCCCTAGTCTGATGGAGAGAAACACGCCCACATAAGACCAACAAAGAGTGAACAAGTGCCCTGCCCACCGCTGAGCCCGAGGCAGGAGGCCACGTGTCCACTCCCCTTCCCTCCCCAGGCCCATCCGGCCTCACCCCAGCCAGTCCTGGGCTCTGCTGCTTCCCAGCAGGAAAGCTTGCTGGACGCAGGCTAGTGCTCAGCCGTGGCTCTCATTCTAATCCGGCAGGTAGAATAGTCACACTGAGAACAGCTGACACCAGAGTCAGTGGGGAAGCAGGCCGGGCATCGATGTATTTTAAAACTCCCCATGTGTCTGAGAACACGCAGGTGAGCTTGAGGATGCTCAGACTCTAGGAAGCACTGCTGCTTTGTGTGTGTGTGTGTGTGTGTGTGTGTGTGTGTGTGTGTGTGTGTGTGTGGTACTGGTGATGGAACCCAGGGACATTCTATCTCTGAGCTATACCTCCCAGCCCTACTTTTTATTCTTTATTTGAAACAGGGTCTCACAAAGTTGTGGAGGGTCTCAGTAGGTAGCTGAGGCTGGCCAAGAACCTGGGATTCTCCTCCTGTCTCAGCCTCCCAAGTACTGGGTGGGCCACCACGCCCAGCAGTAGGAAGCGCTGCTTAAACTTGAATGTGTGCACAGTTACCTAGCAGGACCTGCGAACGCAGACTCTGATTCAGTACTTTTGGGATGGAGCCTGCAATGCTTCACTTCCAACAAGCTCTCCGGGATGCTGACGCCAAGGGTGTAAAGAGCATTCCATCATAGTGCTGTGAGCAGCAAGAGAGCCCCAACCCTCTCTCCCTTCTTTGGAAGTTTCATTCACTCACTCATTAATTAATTAATTAATTAATTAATTCATTCATTCATGCAGTCAACCAACCAACCAATATGTGTGCAGGCTCTGCGCTAGGTGCTAAGGGTGGGGCGGGTGAAGCCTTGGCTGGCTCAGGGAGGTCCACAGCAGTGGGCAGAGGGGGCAGCGCACAGGGAACCCACATGTGAGCAAGTCTTTGAAGCAACGGAGTTGCAGGCAGAAGGAAAGCTAGAGGCTGTAGCTGGCCGAGTGGAGTCCAGAGCGGAGCCCAGGCAGCGATGGGGGAGGGCACGAGCGAGGGCAGCTCGCCTGGGTCCATGCGGCCAGGGGAACAATTTGGGTTCTGTTTTCCGCCAGTGGGAAGCCACTCAGGAGTTTTTAAGTATCTGATGTTCTAAAAACTGTGGATTCACTGGCTGTATGGACACAGGCTTGCCAGGAGGCAGGAGTGGAAATCCTGTGGGGAACCAAGTTGCCTCTGTTAGTGTCCCCCCCCCCACACATACCTGTGGAAGATGGCGTGGGAATGGCCTTGCTTCCCGCCTCGGCTTGGTCCTTCTGTTCCCACGCCCAGGCTTGCCCTCCATTCCTTGCTGTCTCTCACCTGGGGAGCCAGTGCATCAGCTCCACGAGGTGTCCTTAGTCCAACCACCGCCGTCTACTGCCCACAGCAGTCCTGGCCACCCTCCCACCATAGGGCTCAGCAAGGTCTCCTGGCTAGACCCCCCACTTGTGCCCACAGCCAGACAAGGGGAGAGGCGGTGGTCAGAGTGCACCACCCACACACATGCTGCCGCTCTTCTGGTCACAGGGACATGTGTCACTGAGTCACTGGGATCACTACACTGCTTTGGCATTCCTTGGGAACACACACACAAAATCCTTCTTAAGTTTATGAAGTATTGGCACCTTGAGACTAGGTATTTTCCCCACTCAAAATGTTTTCTTTAAGTAAAGAAACTTTAACTTTCAGCTTTAAACAAGGCCACCAGGTGATGTAGGGACACTTTCTTGTCAGATGCCACAGGAACTGAAAACCAGAGGAACAGAAACAGGAGTGGCGTCCCTCCCCTGGCTCCTTACGCCAAGCTCCGTCCCACAGGGCAAACCCAGAGTCAAGAGGAGGGCCTGCTCAGTGAGCTCCAGGGCCCAGGCTTGGGGGCCCCTTTCCAGATCCCAGGAGACTCTTTAGACTCTCATTAATTCAAACTCTAATGTGGAATTTCTAATGTTTTACGCATACTGTATGTATGTATGTAGCTGGAATATGGGTGCATGACACTACACCTGGCTGATACATGTTTTGGGTTTGTTTGTTTTGGGGGGGGGTTACTAGAGATTGAACCCAGGGGCATTCTCCCTCTGAATTATACCCACAGTCCTTTTTATTTTGAAATAGGGTCTAAGTTGCTGAGGGTCTTCCTAAGTTACTGAGGCTGACCCTGAACCACATTTTGGTTTTGAATGCAAAGAATAAATAATGTGTACCTCCCACATCTGTTGTTTCATGGACTTACAGAGGGTGGGGACTTAGTCTTTCCCATCATGCATCCCTTGCAGCCAGCACAGTGCCCAGGAACCATTTGCTGTGTCTCTGTGCTTTGTCTTGCATATTCTCATGTATTAAAAAACACTTATATCTTAATATATGTAGCTTCTGGAAAGTCCATCAAGTGAGTCAGCAAGCAGCAGGAAGGTGTTGGAGAGGGGATACAGTGGGGCTCAAATTCTAGGTCATCCAAAACCTAATGAAAATGAAGCTGAAGAAATGGGAGCTCACACCAGAGAGACTTGATTTTCCTGCCAGTGGGTTCTGTCAATCTTTTAGTGGAACAGGTCCTGATTCCAGTAGATCTGATACAGAGTCCACAGGAGAAATGGGCTAATTGTCTTATCTGGCTATGTGGGAGAGTGCTGGGTCACGGTCATTGCCTGGGCATCATGGTTCAGAACAGGGATTTGGAGTCAGACATACCTGGACCCCAAACACTGATGACCTCTGGCAAGTTAACTTCTCCAAGTTTGTGTGTGTTTTATCTGCAATGCACACAAATTGTTTCTTGCAAAAATTATCAAAAGGATCAGAAAGCAAGCACGTGGAGTCTTTTTGCAAGGGCCCGACTCATTATAGGCATCCATACACTTTTTTTTTTTTTTGCGGTACTGGGGATTGAACTCAGGGGCATTCTACCTCCGAGCTATACCCCCAGCCCTATTTTTTATTCCTTATTTTGAAACAGGGTCTCACTAAGTTGCAGAGTGCCTCACTAGGTAGCTGAGGCTGGCCGCGAACCCGGATCCTCCGGTCTCAGCCTCCCGAATGCTGGGATTACAAGCGTGCGCCACCACGCCCGGCATCCATACACTTTAGCTGCTAGTATTACCATGACAGCTTTGTCTTCAGTTTTGGAAAGGGAAGGCCACTCAAGCCTGCCAGGCCAGTCAGCTGTGGACCCATTTCCTGACTATTGACAGGGACAGGATCTTCTCATCTTTGTTCTTGGTAGGAAGGCATCGATAGGTAATTCCTTCTGGTGGATGTTACCAGGCAGAGATAAAACCTGTTGCCTGCAGAGCTAAGAATATAAGCCACTCTCCTCCAGATTACCTTCCCATGACATGGATGGGATTTGAGAATATATTTGGGGTCTCCCACTGTACTCAAATAAATTTCAGGGATTTAATTTCACAAGATATTAAAAGGAAATAACAGAAAAACAGGCATTAAATTAAAATCATGCCAGTTTGCCATGTGCTGGCTTATAAACAAGACCTCACCCTCATCCCACTTCAGGGATTAACCTCCTTCTCTAGTTCCCAATGAGAGGAATACTAGATTTCCCGAACTGAAATGGAGCAGCCATTCT
Organism: Graphiurus murinus; assembly: GCA_004027655.1. Lineage (NCBI taxonomy): Eukaryota > Metazoa > Chordata > Mammalia > Rodentia > Gliridae > Graphiurus > Graphiurus murinus. The sequence continues at coordinate 37,743 of PVLC010011883.1, forward strand.
TGTCTCTGTGCTAAGAATAGAGCAAAATCCTAGGCAGGCCCAGCTCTTCCTGACATGAAGCTTTGATGCAGTGAGCTTGGGGTGCCAGCTAGCATCCTATCTGAACTGTGTGTTTAGCACCAGCAGTGGGCTGCTCTATTTCTTATTCTTCACAGGACTTTTCTTCCCCCTCTGCTGTTCTCTCTGCTACTGCTCTTCAAAGGCTTGCTTTGCAATCCTGTCATCTTGCAAAATCCTTCCACTCCTGGAAAAGGATTAGCAAAATTACAGTGTCATTGCTATTTAGCATTCAGGAAATGCAGCATACATATGCAAGTTATCAATCATTTTTACCAGATGGTAAATGTATCTCTTTTCACTAGAAATGGAGCAGCAAACAAATTCATCACCAATACAATATTTAGATTCACATCCATTTTCAATTTGACATCCTTAATGAGTTGGTATAATGAAAATCAATATTTTATCTCTATATTGTTGACTGTTTTTCAGTTATAAGGCAGGCTTGGGATTAAAAAATTGTCATTAAGCAAAATCTCAGAACTTGCGATTTTTATATACTTTTTGTACACTTTTTTATATACTTTTTGTACACTTTTTTTTCAATACCTCAGTTTCAAATTAGGAATAGGCTAATGAAAACAGCACATGGGTAAGAATAAAAATCTAGCAGCTTATGTTGGTGTATTATTTGAACACGACTATTTAAATTAGGTGGTTACTTTTTAATCTTACAAAAAAGCCTTTAAGGTCAATGAATTTTCTATTTATTGGATTGTGCCAATAAATTCTTGGTGTTCCGGTGGCAGACAGGGATCCTTGTCTCCTGAGCCCCAAGTGTAGATTTCTGCTCAACTAATGTCCCCAAAGATCTCTGAGTTTTGGCCTTTGCTAGTTATCATCACATTCAATGACAGCCCTGGCTAGTCGTTTCTGTGCACTGAGGGTGAAGAATGGTTGATATGGGCTGAACTGTTCCCCCTTCAAACTCACATGCTGAAGGCCTAACCTGCAGCATCTCAGAATGTGATTGTGTTTAGAGACTGGGTCTTTAAAGAGGTGAATAAAGTAAATTGGGGTCATATGAATAGTCCTGAATCCAATATGCCTAGTGTCCTTATAAGGAGATCAGGACACAGACAACGTAGAGGGACAACCATGTAAGGACATAGCAAGTAGACAGTCCTCTGTAAACCAAGGAGAAGTGGCCTCGGAAGAAACCAGCCCTGCAGACACCTTAGAGTTCCAGACGCCAAAATTGTGAGAAAACCGTCTGTTGTTTAAGCCACCCTAGTCTATGGTACTTTGTCAGAAGAGCCCCAGCAAACTAACACGGTGGTCCAGACTGGGGGAAAATGCAGAATTTACACCACATTCTCCTCAGTAAGACACTATTATTAATTAGGGCTTAATTGTTGCAAGTAACAGAAACCAAATCCAGCCGACTTAAGCACACATAGTTCGTAAACTTATCCGAGGGATAGTGGACCTCATGGCACCTGGGTAGAGCTCAATGGGCCTCAGAAATGCACTGAGATTCTGCTTTTCGTTTTTCCTTTTCACTATGCATCTCTTTTCTCTCTTTCTTTCTTTTGTGGTACTGGGAATGAACCCAGATGTAGTCTTCCACTAAACTACACCCCCAGCCCTTTTTCATTTTGAAATGAGAGCTCACCAAGTCATAAGGCCGACCTCAAACTTGCAATCCTCCTGCCTCAGCCTCCTGAGTGACTGGGATTACAGGCACGTGCCAATTACTCCAGTTTTCCAGGTTTTGTTTGTTTGCTTTTAACCTATTCCAATTTTGGATTCCTGGGGAAGAGACTGATTGGCCCAGCAGCTGTCTGAGCCCTGTGAATATGGAAGAAGAAAAGGAGAGCTCATCAGCTACCCAGGCAGTCCTTTGTATTATGAAGGGCCTGCCCCCTATCAAGGGCAAAGGGGAAACAGAGATTTAGCATACTAAGATGCATTCACAATCTGCCTATAGAATGCAAAATCAAAGCAAGAGCAGCCAGAGAACCCATTCAGCCCAAGACTGCGCTCAGCCTCATGGCTATTTCCCAGCTGAAGATGAAAAGAAGGAACAGCTGCCAAGAATGCTGATTAGCAGTCTGTCAAAATCTGCACACCCATCAGCTAGAAAAAGTTGATCAACTGGAATTCTATGGCATAACATGGTGCAGGATGTTTATAATTCAGTAAAACAAAAAACAAAAACAAAAAAGTGCAATGAAAAATAAAACCTGGCCCACCAAGTACTGTGTGCATGTATGTCACTGTCAACATGATTTACATTATGATGTGAGACTATAATGCACTAATAAAAGCATATTAAAAAAACACACACACAAAACATGAAGCCATAAACTGGTTTCAAATGTATTTGGGAAACTGTATCATTACTCTCCGAGAAGGGGAAAAACATTAAATAATGCTCATCATTCTGAAGAAGAGGCAAGTATAGAAAATACAGGAGGTACAAAACTCACATCTAAAGCTGCTGCCTAGCTGAACTGGCGAGGGAGTGTGTCCTCACGCCTGGCGTGGGCAGCCCACTTGGTCATGTTGCTCCTTTCTTTTACCCACCTTGTCCCCGCACCTGCAGCCCCCGCCTTGGCTCCATCCCTTCCATAACACCTGCCCTGAGTACAGCTCAACATGTTCTTTTTGTGGCACTGGGGATTAAACCCAGGGGCATTCTTCCTTCGGGCTATCCTTTCAGCCCTTTTTATCTTGAAATAGGGCTAAGTTGCTGAGGCCAGTTTTGAATCCATGATCTTCCTGTATCAGCTTCCCAAGTACTGGGATGACAGGTGTGCGCCACAACACCCTACAACATTTTATTTTTTTGAAGTGTGTTACACTGCTCTCTACTTGGTCAGCCTCCTTAAATGAACAGCACTCACTGCCTGACTAGTTGTCACAGGCTGAACAGGAAATGGTCAGAAATCTTTTTTGTTGGGCTCAAATGATCTCTGAAAAATTAGAGAAGAAAGAGAAATATCTAGGTATATTCCTTTTAAGATAAAAACTTTATTTTACAATTTTATAAAGCAGCTTTACATTAAGCACAAACAATCCATTTACTTTGTAGAGAAACAAAATACCTTTCCATCTGCAAAAAATCAAGTTTTGCTGTATATAAAACTAACATGTGCACATTGTGCTTAAACTGCAAAGTCTGTACAGCTTTACAAAGGACTACCCTTCAGAAGGGCATCCAGTAAACACTTTATTGCATATTTAACACATGGTATATAACCCACATGTACAATGGAGAAACAAGAAAAACATTTAGGAGGATGAAAATAGCAGCTCTCAGTGAAAGTTTGCATACCGACAAGGAAAAGAAGACTGCCACGTCTGCGGAGTTGTGCTTGTGTGTCACTTTTGCATTTGCTCACATACACTGGATGGTTCTTGGATGAAGATTTTATGTACAATTCCTAAGGGGTCACACCTGACCTTCATTCAGAAGCTTCTGGCTGGCTTTACAACTGAAGTGGCAATAGATTCAATATCAAGGCTAACTCAAGTGTGTATGCAGAGACCTATAATTTTAAAGAAAAACTTAAAGAAATATTTAAAAATACCCTCCCTATTCTCTCAAAACTCAAAATAAGTAAACATTTTATGTGATTTAAAACTCTAAATCTCTTTAGCTGTTTAGATACAAAAATGCAATGAATGGTCCCAGGCAGCGTCCCTCCACGTAGGCCCAGCTCTCCTGCACCACGATCATGTGAATGCTGGTTAAACATGCGGAGCATCATGCTTCCCAGGCAAGTTCACTGAGTATCTGGGATCCGCAGCTCAAAAAGCTCCCAGGTGAGTCTGAGGCATCCTAAAGTTTGAGAAGCACTGGTCTGCACTGACAATGTTGCTGTCAGTTCAACTCATCCTCTTAGAAAAGTGTGGGATCACATAAATAAAGCTGCTGTCATATTGTGGAAGGCAGTGTAAAAACAGCAATGAAATAGCAATGCTGTTTCTAGATCAAAACGTCTTTCCTTCTTCAGTGGAAAGGGGTGGCCGCATTGTTAAGGCACTGATATTTGTCACAGAAGCAGTACCATACTGTTTTCACTGACTCCCCACATCTGAAGACCAGTATGCAAGTGAAGAAGTCTGGACCATTTATAAATAACAACAAATATGATGGAAGTTTAGGACTCTCAGGTTGGAGAAAGTTTATATTGGACATTAGCATTAACAATAAAAATAAGGACTCCCTTATTTTATTTTAATGAAAATAAAAATAAAAAATAAGGGAGTCCTTATTTTTATTGTCAAGACAATAAAATGTATTTTATGTTTAAATGTTGAGACACCTAATGCATATGAACTACAAAGGTAGAAAGGTAGGAGAAAGGCTAATAAACCCGCAACTGTTTTAGCTGTGGGCAAAAGTAAGAGTTGTGGTCACATAAATTGGGAATTTAAGCTTATTTTTCTGTGGCCAGTTTAATATTGTCTTCAGTGTAGATCTCTTATCTTCTTCACTCCTGCCCCCTTGCATGCTAACATATTTTACATATATGTCACATACATAGAAGTATATGTATTTTCCCACTTCTAGGTGGTACTTGATAGGCCGAATGCAATTACGATACAATGTGCAGGCAGGTAATCTGCTGGCTCGCTAACGTCCACCTGGTAGAGGTCACAGATGAACTGCACTGTGTCAGTCCCTGCAAGTGCGAGGGCTCATATTCTCTCTCAAACTGCAGGTTATGGTGTTGATTTGGTGTATTATCATACTTTAAACAAAAACCAGAGCAAAATCAATCCCTGCTGGTTTTAACACAATGCCTACAGCCCTACAGCAAACACTGCCCATGTTATGAGGGCTATGAAATCTATTTTGTGAGGTTCAGTAGGAACCTAAATAAAGATCTGATTATGTACAAATAGCAAATGCAGTAGCATCTCTTCTACTTAACAGCTGAAGTAATTTAAAAGTAAATTCCAAAGGAAAAACACCGATAGAATCAATGGTTTGAAAGTGATGGTCAAGAATGATCTAGAGAGGGAAAAAACTCTACTATGATTTATGTATGCAACATTTAAACTACTATTTTTCCTGAGAGGGGGAAAAAACAGTCAAAGGATGTAAAATTACTAGCTCCTTTCCAAATTTAGATTTGTAATAAATATTCCACACAATGCTCCCAAATGGCCCCCTCCATTAACAAAAACTCTCAAAGTGTAATCTGAAATGAAATACACAATTCTAGACATTGACAACACGAAACCATCACATTGGGGCTAGGGGAAGGATTGATTATCAAACTTTTGCTGATTGTAGATCAAGTTTCACAAAACAGATAACATTTTTGTAATTTCTTGTGCAATCAACAAGTTTCATTTTAGTTGTGCTTACATTATATAACTGTGAAGCCTGAACACTGGTTGTGTTTTTAATTTACACATTTCAAGAAAACCATAATTCAAAAATATTCTCCATATATAACAAATGCAACAAATGCTCATTCACTCTCAGGAAATGAATCTATATAGAAAAGAAATATCTTTTTCAAAAGTTGAACACAGTCCACTATCCAGGCTACAAGTACATATTTACTGTATTACAGCACATTTTTTTTAAAGTTGCTTTCAATATAAATATAAATAATCACATTTTAAAAGAGCTCCATACTAATTTTCAGGTAAGCGCTAGATAGCTGGTCAGTAACAGCTACTTACCATTACCCCTTCCAAACTGAGAATAACTAGACTCTCTGTGGAACTGTATATGGAGATAAGCAAGGGAAAGATAAACATCTTTGTTTAGCCCACTGATTAAATGTTTTCTGCTCTAAATGCCACCTATATTTCTAAATACCCAATCCATGGAATGCAATTATTTCAGAAGACTGGTTTTAAGGATCACTTTTCACTTTGCTATAATCCACAAAAACCTAGTACACAACCTTTTAAAATGTGCCTATGCTCTGCTGAGACAGAGCCTGCAGTTTCTGTGTCCAGAAGAGGCTGAGACGTGATTTTGGTTGTGAGCTCTAGTTGTGCTTTGCCCTGCTGCCTTTAAGGTAGCTTTTCCACCTCTTGACAAATTCTTTGAAGATTGGGGACTCATCAATGGTACTGAGTAGCTGCAGCTGATTGATGTGGGTGGTATGGTAGTCCCAGCGGGCCAGGTTGGGAGCAATGCCGAGCATGAAGTGACGGAGGTCATAGATGGTTCCTGAGCCAGTATCATACAAGGGCAGCATGGCTTTAAGGGATTCCATGCCACGCTCATACAAAGACCTTGCTTCTCTTCCAAGTTTTTCTCCTGCAGTTTCTTTTAAGTCATATAGCCCAATTAAAGAATACATAAAGCCATTTAAAACAAAAGAGCTAGGTGTGGTTGGATATTCTTCATACCAGTCATGTTTATTCATAAACACAGCTTTAACTCCATGCTGCTCTGATAGAAACTTGTAAGGGGCTGTTGCCCTTAAAGCTGAATTGAGGAATACATGGTCTTTTGTTAACAGATAGGCCCTGACTAATGTAGAAATGGCTTGCCCTTGAGCCATGGCGGAGTACCACCCTGGCTCTAAAGACTTAAACCCTTCTCCTAACTTACGGGTCACCATAATCGGCCAGCCGCCTTTCTCATCCTGATTCCTTACCAGCCAATCACTAGCAGCAAAGAATGCAGCCATGTGGGATGTAGTAGAGATGGTAATGTTGTCCAGGAATCCCTTCCCTTTTGCAATCAACCTAACCACCTTTTTGGGCATTATTTTGGTTGGTTTGACAGCTTTTGTGTTGGAAAGACCCACTCCTTTCCTGAGGTCAGTGACCAGGTCCCTGGTAACTGTGCTCCATGAAGTTCTGGGCCCAATGCCATAGTATATGTCTCTTTCTTTAAAAGCAATTAGCTGGGTATTTGAGACATAATGCACAGTGAAGAGCTGATTCTTTTCTGTAGTCTCTAGAACCACGGACACACTCCCATTTGTCAAGAACTTGAGGTCAAATGAAATAATGAAATCTTTTGTGTTTCCCAGTTGCAAGGACACACCTTCACTGGTTTCTGTAGAGAGGAACATACCAACAGAGACTGGTTAGAATAAAAGCACTGTTGTGTTTTAAATGTAACTGCAATTTACAATTGACAACCAATGACCACACAAAATTAAGAGCTGGGTATTCTGTATATCAGATCATATTTATGTATGCTTTTATTAAATTAACCATAAACAAATGACAGAATTGGTGAGTTAATGGTGGCTTCTGAGCATCAGACAAAAGCTCTTACCTTTTTCCCCATCTGGTTTACATCACAAAATTCAGAGCAAATGATTAAATTGTCTTTTCTAGATCTAATGCCAGCTGATCAATGATCAATGACTATTCTAGTACAGCCATTCTACAAAAAGGAAAAAAAGCCAAAAGCTAGCTTAGCACTTAATACTGTGAAAGAGCGGTTAGAAGTTCTAGAAATGGCTGCATATGAACTATCACTTTCTAATCTAATTAACATTTGATGTGTGTTTACTATGTTCTAAATGTGTTACATATATTAACTCACTTATCCTCTAAATTATAAAAGTGTGTATTAGTACTACTCCCACTTTATGGATGCAGAACGAAGACACACAGAAGTAACCTGCCCACAGTACCAAAGAATGAACTCAGGTTATATCATCTGGTTTCATAATACATGTTCTTAATTTGATACTGAATATAATGAGTTTGTTTTTTTATATGCATTGGAATTGAGAATAAAATGACTGGAAGCCGGACGTGGTGGCGCATGCTTGTAATCCCAGCATTTGGGAGGCTGAGACCGGAGGATCTGGGTTCGAGGCCAGTCTCAGCTACCTAGTGAGGCACTCCGCAACTTAGTGAGACCCTGTTTCAAAATAAAGAATAAAAAATAGGGTTGGAGGAGCCGGGCGTGGTGGCGCACGCTTGTAATCCCAGCATTCGGGAGGCTGAGACCGGAGGATCCGGGTTCGCGGCCAGCCTCAGCTATCTAGTGAGGCACTCCGCAACTTAGTGAGACTCGGTTTCAAAATAAAGAGTAAAAAAATAGGGCTGGGGGTGTAGCTTGGAGGTAGAATGCCTCTGAGTTCAATCCCTTGTA
>PVLC010011884.1:0-38096 GCA_004027655.1 Graphiurus murinus
AGCAAGTGATGTAATTACACAATCATATCAAGGTCACTCACCGAAGTGAACCTGAGGGGGAGGGAAGGGGAGGGGATTGGGGTGGGAATCGGGGAAAGGGTCAAATGAGAACTATGTGCAAATATGTTGTTAACAACCCGTACTTAACAAGGATGTATGTTATATTGCACGAATTACTACAATAAAAAAAAAAAAAAATGTCTACAAGTTGACACTCCTTGAAAAGGCAAGAACTCAAGCTTCCTCCATTTGAGTATCAACCAAGTGACTACTTCTAACAAATGCAGAAGCGATGGTGCACGACTTCTGAGACAATGTCATAAGGCATTGTGGATTGCTTTCTTTCCTTTTAAATCGCTCAGTCTAGGAAAAGATTGCAGCTATGTTCTAAGAACACTTCAGCAGCCCCACAGAGAAGTGCCACGGTGAGAAGGTGAGGCTCTTGTCCAGAGGTCATGTTGGCCGGCCATCTTGTCAGCAGATCCTCTAGTCCCGATCAAGTTCTTAGATTATTTCAGTCACAACCAACATCTTGACCACAGTCCCAACTTCCCAGCTATGCTGCTTTCAAATTCTTAACCCTTAACAATTGTGTGAGATAATTACTGTTCCTCCCATTTGTAAGTTTGGGGGTTGTTTTGTCACACAGCACTAGATGAGTAATACACCTCAGAAGGATAGGTGGCAATTTCTTCTGGTTTCCTAAGTAAGTGCATCCTTCAGAGAAATAACAATTCACAAGTCAAGTTTGTATCAAACAAAATCAACATGAAGAGCATTCCACCAGTGCCATACTCCAAGTGCATGTGTGAGCTGATGACTTCTAGAATGGTCCTCTCACCCCAGCTTGCCATTCAAGTCTGTATCCCTGGCACACTGTCCAGACTCTACTGCTGTGGTTATCTTTGATCCGGTCACTTTCCTGTTTATATACATAGACTAGTTTACTGCAACATCCTACTTTGAATTCCTTCTGATTTAAAGGCTTTCTTTTCAGTTTTTGATGTTCCACTTGACCTATTTTGGCCTGTTTAGCCTGATTTTGTACTATTTATAATTCCATAGTCGTAATCAACTGATCCAACCTGCTATTTTCACATATAAAGGTTTTCATCAATTATATTCCACCCATCTCTTCTGTTGTCCACATTCAACCACCTCCACCACTAACATCCAAGGCTTAGCTTTTAATCAAGATCCACCTTAACTTTTTTCTTACTTAGCAACATTTATCCACACAAATCTCCTCCCTAGCTCAAATCTTCATTTCACCTAATAGCTGTGTTACAAAAATAATAATATGTAATTGGATATTATTCCAACTTCTAGCGGATTATACTATAAAAATTACATTTAATTATATCTGTCAGTGCATCATTCTTCTCTGGCAGATATATATTGTTTTGTTTACAAATTGTTTAGTGTGTCTGTACCCTAATTATATTGTAAATTTTATTGGAAGAGCTGAAACAAACTTCTCTGTATTTGCCACATCTTTGCTAAGTATATGTAAGCCAAGAAATTACATTGCTATTGCTCTATGTTGGGTATTTCACAATGTTTTCTTTCTCTCTTCCATTACAGAATGAGCATAGGACTAAACTACATTTTCCAAGTTACTTGCATGTAAATGAGGCTCCATGTCCACCTTCTGGCCAATGGAAATGATTTTTACCACTTCCAGATATGGTTCATAAAAATCTCCCATACACAGTTCTTGATTTCTTATTTTTGAAAGACTCTTGTTAAAAGTAATGGTTCCAAGAACTGGATCCTGAGTCACTACTTGGAGGAGACACACCCTGCAATGTCATTTCAGCATCTGCCAACACAGCAACATCTGTATTAGATTTTTTCATGGGCAAGAAAATTATTTTGTAAGGCCCTGATATTGTGGCATTGTTCATTGATTATTTTGTTCAGAGATGTGACAGAAAAATAAAGTATGTTTGAGTAGATAACAGTCTAGGTAGATGGTTTTTAAATATATATATATATATATATATTTTATATATGGAATTTAGAAACATGAAATATATATATGTATATGGAATTTAGAAACATGAAACATATATATAGATAGATAGATAGATAGATAGATAGATAGATAGATGTGGTTTTATGGAATTTAGAAACATATATGCATATTATAGTAACCTGAATAATTCTCAAAATTAAAAATGCCATAAACCTCCTTACATTTGTTCTTATTTATACTTTTGTAACCTCTTTATATTTTTTATGGTTAAAAACTGTGGTTCCACATATCAATCATAACTATATATGCATCCCAAAGATATAATTTTAAAAATTTTGTAAGTAGAAATACTTTTTGTTTGGTAAATGTGGCTCCATTTCATGGTAAGCAAACCAGAGTCTTTTCATTTCTCAATTTTTATATAAATTCTTATCCACATGTATATAACATATTATGAAAATTAGAGGGTAATGAATCACACTCATTTTAATGGTGATTTTCTTATTTTGTTAACTGTCTATGTTAAATGACAAGCAAAAACAGTGTGATATTTAAAAATATTACATAGTATAAGTATGAATCAGTGTTCTGAAATATGTTTATGTAGTATACCCAAGATACTTTCATTTTTTTTTTTTAAAGCTTAGCATCCATTTGAAAGTGACCCTTTTATTTTCAACTGGGGAAGAGGGCAGGACCCACAAATTAAATTTGTCCTTGACAATTAGGAAGAACTCAAAGCAGGAGAACTTGAGATGCAGCATTTATCTGCTGTAGTAGTACACAATGGTCATAGGTATTTCACCGGGAAGAAAAAGACCAAGATTTTAATCATACCTTGAAATTATCACCTGTGGTATTGCTTACTTATCTACCCTTAAGAATACTTAAGAATTTTTAGCAAGAAATAATTCATCTATTTATCAAGAAGCAAGAAAGCATAATTTTCAGAGAAGGCTAATGTATCCTTTTTAGCATGATCTTCAATTTATCATGATATTGGTTTTCCTGTATTTCCTCTTAATTTACCTCCTGTCTTTTCTAAAATACTACTGATGTCTTATAGTCTCATTCCTCCTCCATGATCTGGCTTCCTTCAGTGTATTCTACAATTAGTCCTGGAGTTGTTAGAGTACATTTCATATAATATCACAAATATTTTTAAAGTGTCCTCTATTTCCCTATCAATGTACTAGGTGATTATAATGGGTATGCTGACTCTCCCTAATTCCATAGTTTAGAATCCATAGAAAAACAGTAAAAAATTATATATATATATATATACACACACACACACACACACACACACACACACACACACACACATACATATACACACAAAGTAGTTACGGTGGCTTATACTATTGTATTTATTTGAAGGAAGCATTGACCTAGCTGGAGAGATCTGAGAAAAACTTCCTTGAGGATAAATATAAGCTAAGATTTTTTTAAGAAGCAGGAAAAGCATTTGGGAAAGCTGTAGCAACAGGTGCAAGGGCCCTATGGCATGACTCAGCAAGGTACACTGGAGTTGTTGAAAGCAGGCTGCTGTGACTGGAAGACCCAGAAGCAGAGAGAAATTCAGTGCTAGTTGGTAATGGAGATGTCAGCTGAGACCAAGTCAGGCAGGAGACTACAGATCATGTTAAGAAACTTAGTCTGTATCTTTTTTTTTAATTTTTTTTTTATGGCCGGGCGTGGTGGCACACACTTGTAATCCCAGGATTCGGGAGGCTGAGACCGGAGGATCCAGGTTCGCGGCCAGCCTCAGCTACCTAGTGAGGCACTCTGCAACTTAGTGAGACCCGGTTTCAAAATAAAGAATAAAAAAATAGGGCTGGGGGTATAGCTCGGAGGTAGAATGCCTCTGAGTTCAATCCCCAGTACCGCAAAAAAAAAAAAAAATTTATTAATTGGTGCATTGTAATCATACATCTTTGTTAGGTACAAGCTGATAAAGGCATGTATGCACACATTTCTCATTTAACCCCTTCCCCAATTCCCACCCCACTCCCTCACCCTCCTTCCTTCTCAAGTTCGGTTTAGTGATTAACTTTGATATATTTGTGAAAGTACATCATGTGCAGTAGGGTGTCTCCCTCTACCCCACGTCCCGTCCATCACCTTCAGTGAAGTCAACCTCTTTGCTTATCTAGGGTTTCTCCTTTTTCTTAAGGGTAATAGTAAGTCACGAAACAGTTAAAGAGGGGGGTGGCAGTATGATCAAGATTTCATTAGAAATAAAATCTGTGTAGAGATACTTAGAAGAGGGAGAAGATACTTATTTCTTTCAGAAGCAGGCTATAATCACTTCTCAGATACAAATAAAAATCTTTACTTGACTCCAGCCTCTATCTTCTTATAAAAACCAAATGGGTCACAGGCTCCCAGCTAGTATCTGAGTGATAGGGAGCCATCTCAATCCATAGAGAGCAGCAATTCCCAATGAACTGAGAATGTGAGTTTCCCTGCCAGAGCTATGGATCATTTACTGAAAGTTAATGTTAAGCTGCCCTCGTGCTCAGGAGCAGCTGCATTAGCAGGGCCTCTTTCCTGAGCTTCCTTTGGATGTTTCAAACCCTGCTGAGCTGATGGAAATGAAGTCCTTAATTTCAACAGTGGTCATTAACTCCCTGCTTTGTGTTTTTACAAATCATTAACATGTCATTTCTGTTTCACTTTTAAGATAGGCCTTTGCTCAGGGAGCTGAGACTTCAGGGCAATGGGGATCAAGTATTAAAAGGAAAAACACAGGGCAAATTGCAATGACAAGGCTGGACAGGTCACTTGGTACAAAAGAAAATATGATCTCTAGTTAAAGCATGCAGATGACACTGAGATTTGTAACCTCTCGACTTGTGAAGAAAAGTAAGGACCAGATTGCTCGGCACTAGACAGTAGTCATAATGGCTGAGGACCGTCACTGTGTCCTGTTGCCAATGAATCATATAGCCCCACCAAGAAGGAAAAACATAAAAAATCGTTAGCACATCTCTAGCTTTGTGTGCTACTTGATTACAAATTTTAAGTTTAGGGTGAAACTGTGAACATCAATCGACTCATCAAGAATGGAATGGTCAGGCACTATTCTCATCAATTGTGCTCCTGCCCGGGTCATTGTTTGAATGACCCGTCCCTTACTCTTCTAACTACTGTAGTCTTATGTCTTGCATCAAAGCCACTTGACCTTCCATGGTTTGCTAGTTTGTTCCCTTCACACTTGCCTAACCATTCTTCCTATTCCAGCGTGGCTATCTTTCCGGTGCCTGGCTAAGAGCCACCACCTCCACAAAGACTCCCTTAAAGGTGGCTGCCCAAAGAGAGGAGCTCCCCCTCTCAATTCCATAAATGGTACTTAGAAGCTGTTCCTGTATTTGCCATAATTTTATTTTTAATTCCTGTATAATATTTAGTACTGTTAGCAAGTGAGAAAATTTCAAGTTTAGAGATCTAATTGTCTTGTACTTGTGCTTCAAGGCAGCCTCCATTCTACAGAAGGAGGCTCCCACCCAGAAATGGCAAAACAGTGGCTTTTATAAGGTGAAAGCAAGGAAAGAGAACAACAAAAACTGATTAATGTCAGTTTACTTTGTGTTACTTTTTCTTATACACTTTTTGTGCATTATAATCTCACATCATAATGCGATTCATAGTGATAATGACATACATGCATATAGCACTTGGTGAAATTTCTCTCCATATCCCTTCCCAATCCTCCTCTTCTCCATAGAGGATATTAAGATTGACATTGGTATTCACACATGTGTATATAATGTCAATGGAAGTGATTCCAGCACTCAGTTTTCCTGCAAATGACATAATTTGGTTCTTTATTGGTGAGTAGAATTCCATTATGTGGATATCTCATAATTTTGTAATCCATTCATCTATTAATGAATACCTAGGTTGTTTCTATAACTTGGCTACTGTGAGCTGTGCTGCTGTAAATGTGAACATTCATATATTACTATAATATTCTGATTTCTATCCCTTTAGAAAGATACCTAGGAATGGTATAGCTGGATCACATGGTAGTTCCATTTCCAGTTTTCTGAGAGATCTCCACAATGATCTCCATAGCGGCTGAACTAATTTGTGATCCCAACAGTGTCAAAGAGTTCCTATTTCCCCACATCCTGGCCAATATTTATTGTTTGACTTCTTGATGATCGCCATTCTGCTTGGGGCTAGATGGAATCTCAGGGTAGTTTTGATTTGCATCTCCCTGATTGCTAATGATGTTGAACATTTTTTCATATATATTGGACATTTGTTTTTCTTCCTTTGTGAAGTATCTACCTAGTTTGATTGCCCATTTCTTGATTTTTTTTTTATTGGATTACTTTTTTAAAAGGGTAAAGCAGCCAGGCGTGGTGGCGCACGCTTGTAATCCCAGCATTCGGGAGGCTGAGACCGGAGGATCCGGGTTCGCGGCCAGCCTCAGCTACCTAGTGAGGCACTCCGCAACTTAGTGAGACTTGGTTTCAAAATAAAGAATAAAAAATAGGACTGGGGGTATAGCTCGGAGGTAAAATGCCCCTGAGTTCAATCCCTGGTACCGCAAAAAAAAAAAAGGGTAAAGCAAAAGAAACTTTCACATTGATTTAGCTAAACTGGAATCACCAATTTTGGGGGAAACTGGACTCTTTTTGAGACCTGTTTACTTATAGCTTTAATTTGATTATTTGCATGTAGCATAAGTGACTCCATTTTGGGTTGGTCTGTTAATTGGGCTTTAATGGATGAAGATTTTGAAAATTAATATATGAATTGTGTATCATAATCTTCTAAAATGTGTAACATGATTATATGGATGAAAAGGATTATATTGCACAAAAGGATGAGGAAAAGAAAGAACAAATAAAAGATATTACATGATACTTTGATAGTTTTTAACATCTTGAGCTATTTATCTCTACTATGTATATAATTTTTTTCATAACATAGAAAATTAAACTCTACTATCACAAAGGCCCTCCTGAGGGACTTAATATGAATATCATTTAATTTTATTTGGAGAAGGAGAAAAGGGGAAGGAAAAATGAGTCTTGAGGAAAGCAACCAACGTATCAAATAGTGCCATGTTTATAAATGACGGTATCACTACCAATCCCATTAACATGTATGGGGGGTAAAGACGGGAAGAGATGCTAGGTGCATACATGAATGTATCATTTTGAATTTTACTATGATGTATAACTACAATGCACTGATAAATTAAGCAAAACACACAAAAATGCAACACACAACAAAAGAAGCATCATTTGCTCCTTAGGCATAAAGAAAACTCTGGCCATAATGTTTTTCCTCCACTATGAAAAAGCTCTTGTGTACACTTTTGTATCAGAAAAATACATTTGATGGATGATCTACCTCATTTTTAAAATATTTATTTTTCTGCAATGTGCTGAAAAAAGCTCTAAAGCTAACAAGCATGACAAATCGCATCTATTTCATATTTGGAAAAAGGCTCTTGCATTATTGCCTTTTTACACAATTGTTATCATTCAAAAGTACTTTTCCTGCTGGTGAACAACATTTGCCTTTATCCATGTGCTATTTTCTGGCAGATTTGACATTGTGTTTGTTGGCTGATTTCCCACTTGCAGTAGCTTTGTGCGTTACTCCTTCTTTGACTATTTAATTATCCACTGTATATTTTGTTTGTGACCACACTCAGAGCAGGTCTTCATAGTACACTCTATAATAGAAAGTTACACTGAAACCAATGTAAAAATACTCTGTAAAAAACTATTCACTCATGGAGTTTAAGTCACTTTATATAATAATCTTGTTATTCTGAAACAAAGGATAATAGAAACTTTATTTTTATATTAAAATATGGATTATACATAAATTAGATTCCTAAGTTACATAATCCTGAGAATGTAGAGTTGGAAGCAATTATCTAGCTTTCTGAAAAGTAGAGTTAAGTTTGAATACTAATCATAAATAAAATGAAAGATTATACCACAGAACACTAACATATTTGATTGTTCTCAATATATTAAAATGCTCCATCAGCCTGATAATATGTACTAGGTGAGTGAATATTTAGTAGTCTGCTAACTATTTCAGAGCTGATATAAGTCTATACTCTGCAGGGAAAGCTTAGTTTTAAAATCAGCATCCAATTATGAGAAATCTGATCTGCATTATGCTATGGTAGATCATAGTCTTATTCTACTATAACCTTGATTTCTATTGGGGGGAGGTAAAAAATAACTTATCATAATTAACACATTAATTGTAAAAATTAATGGGATCCACTGATATTTTAATATATGCATACAGTCTGCTTCGATCATGTTTGTAAATTTTTATTCTACCCTTAGCCTTCCCCTTCCCCTATAACCCTTCTCTATCCCTCTTCAACTTCAAGATGTCTTTTCTCTAATAATATTTCTTGGACTTAATTTGATTTCCTCTAAAATGAAAGATTTAATCTGTATTATTCTGCTATCTTCTTAGGTTCTCTCTTTTGAATGTATGATAAATTATGTATCGATCAGCACTATATACCACCCATGATTATATTCAAAGTGTTCTATCAATGTTTAGCAGAATTCTTGAGTGTTTATACTAGGCTATTTTTACAAAGCCAAGGATGTTTGTAGAATGTACAAAGATCAGGAGTATCTCAAACAATTCAGGCAGTCTTGGCCTTTAGGATTAAGGTCTCCAAAAGCCTACCCCAGATAGCAAACCACCCTCTTCCTATGAATCACACCCATCTGGAACTTTGACCAGGCCCCTCTGTTAAACTTTTCTCAGTATGTTTGTTTACAAGAGATAAAGATAACAGATTTTAGAACCAACATACTCATGAATTCATATTTAGTATGTGATTTGCCTTTTTAAAAAATCAAAACAGTCATCTTTGCTCTAACAAGAAAGAATATTTGACAAAGTAACTTAGAATCTCTAGATTTCAATATCTTCATTTATAAAACACTTAGACATGTTGAAGAAACATACACTAAAACCCCTTCCAGCTTTAACACTTTTCATTGATTAGAGCACTTATCTTCTAAGTCTTATAATGATTAATGAATATTGGACCAGCGAAGAAGAAATATAGTTTGAGGGAAAATTTGAGGTCTGATAGTAATAAAGGTACCACAACCATCACATTGTATTTGTTTGAAACACAGGTTGAAAGTTTGGAAGTATTTTCATAAGTGATAGCTCATTTCGTCATCCTCCAAACTATAAAGTAGTTATAGCAGATAACTTATTCTATGAATAAATATAGAAATTTTATTTAAATTCAAATTTAAGTGACTTAGAAAACAATGGCATGTTAGAATCAGTACACTCACCGATTTCTGTAGTGGTCTTCACATTTAATATTTATGAAAAATATCTCAATGACTCATTATAAATGAAGGTCTGGGTTCTACCTTCCAATAATCTCATTTAATGACAACTAAGTAAGGCCCACCATTCTATCTTTAATCAACTTTTCATGATTCTGATGCACAGATGAATACTGCCATACATCTTCTGTGTGTGTCAAGTACTATTTTCTTGTTCTTTTGAGCCTTGAAAAACAGGCTACACTTTATGAGCTGGCATCTTATATGTAAATGACATTTCTGAAAGACAGCTTATCTGAGGCATAGTATTGTCATCTTCTATTACTCTTTTTGAGTTTCTGTTATTAAAATACCAAATACATTGCTCTTCACTTGGTTGATCATCTCATAGAAATATAACATCTTACTATATGACAAAAGTTTCTCATCTTGGCATTCAAAGCAATTCACCTAGGATTTTTCTGACTTTGTTTCCGTGATAGGCCCTTTGATATAGACATTTCTATTTCAATGTTCCTCCAAGCCACGTTTGTGATGGTATGATGTCACACTTGCTCAATGTGAGGTTATGCACAACAGGATTTTTAAGACAGGATGTATCATCAATATAGTGACCAAGGCTTTCATAATAATTTCTTTTAGCAGACTATTAAACTGAATATCAGAAAGAAATAATATGGCCTAAAATATTTGTGTTAAGTATACATCCCAAGTATTAATAAAATGAGAGCCAAGTAAGGGATCATTGAAAACCAATAAGGGTATTAGATAAAAGGATCCAAGTTGGTTAACCTCTGAGGATAAATCAGTAGTCTCATATGAAGGCTGATAATCTATAATACAGTCATTAGTTATTTTCTTTACAGAAAAGTTAAACACATCAGTAATAACATTACCAATTATTTTTAATATTATATCTAGAATATGGGCTATAACCAAGAGAAATAGTTCATTTGAATTCATAAGACTAAAACTGTTATTGCCTAAATAGTAGAACTTTCTTGCTACAAAGCATAAAAATGCCCAGCAAGGTACCTGACACAAAATGGATTTTAAGTATATGTCTGAGTTTTTCATTTACCTTTAATTTAAAGAATCTAATTCAAAACCACTGTGTCTTTCTGTGCAGATTGATTTTAGAATATTGTATAGAATGTTTGTTAATATAATCAAGAAAAATTGCATGGCAGATAAAAGTAGTAGTAAAATATACGTCTATTTATTAAGTATCAATTTATGCAGGAAATGAGTATCCTACTCATCTATTGTCTACAGTAAGGGCCAAACTATTACTGAAGTTACTTGAGAGGGTCACAGAATGTTCAGGTATTCAGAGAGTCAATGTCCAAGCATTATACATGGGGTGGGTTATTTTCAGCAAAGCCTTTATAGGAGATCATAGTTTATAGTCATAGATAAGAAGGAACTTTATTTTAAGAGGATTAAGACTAGAATTATTTGTTTGTGATGATTGTCAGGAGAGCAAAATCATTCTCCCAGAGGCCAGTGGATGAATCAAGGAAAAGAGCAGACTATTAGGCTAGCAACCTTAGAGATGCTATCATAAACAGAAAGCTTGTGGAAAAGACTGTTCAAAAGGTTGGGAGGAGTCATTTGAAAAGGTGTTTAGGTTAACACTGGTTACTGATAAGCAACTATTAATACATGGATCTGTTCTGTGAATAGTTTCACATTTCATTGCTGGGCTATTAGAAGCCATAGATCAGTAAGGCAATCCCTTGGGGATCCTTCTAGGACCCAGGAGCTATGATAACTAGCTATGATAACTGATGTGCAGGGAAAACACCATAAGTCTCTTCACCACTGTTTAAAAGTTTCCATCCCTGATAAAGGAATTTTAAATATCCAGGGCTTATGCTCCTTACTATGAAATTATCAAAGGTTGGAGCAGAAAATCTTATCTCATGAAACTGAACTTCATAATTTTGTCTATCTTACATTTTAGGCTAAAGAGTAAATGATTAGTCAAATGTTTCATTTTTCATTTCAATGGATATTTCTATAAATGGAATCCTGCACTTTGCCAGCCTTTTTGTCTGGCATCTTTCCCTTAGTATAATGTCTTTGAGGTTTATCCATGCTGTAGTGTGTTATCAGTATTTTATTCCTTTTGGCAGCAGACTATTCTGTTGTATGTATTTACCACACTTTGTTCATCTATTAATGAGAAGTTGGGCTATTTCCACCTTTGGTGAACCACACTACTGTGCACATGCATTTCTTAGGCATTTAATCACCATTTCTCATTCATTTACTCACATAACACATGGTGAAAAGACTCTAATTACATGCTGAGATCTCGGGTGAACCCCAAGAACACAATGCTGAGGAAGACAGAGTTCTAGTCTTTCAGGAACTCACTATCTAGTGGCAAGGATGGCCAGGAAAGCAAACACACTTCAATAACATTTGTAATAAGAAAATGAGTAGTATCTTTCAGGGAGCCATAAGATAACAATTGGATTGTTTTCAGTTTACTGTCTTTATACTCCTCTATTTTGATACCTGCCTGCTTTTGTAACCACTTTCACATATCTTCCATTAGAGTTTTATTCTTTCTAAAATAATTGATTATCTTTCATTTTTCAAGAGTATATCACTGGTACATTAGTATTTTATCTCTATACTAAGTACTAGAAAATAAGATACTCCTTTTGCCTGAATAATCAAAAGGTTCATGTGAATAGGACTCTGTAGAGTCATTTCAATAAAGATGTCAGCAGAAAACAGAAGTACATTCAAAGATAGTTTAATGAAGAGACTCTCTGTAGAGTGTGGGCAGGATTAAAAGGAATGAAACAACAGATGTGAAGTGCGTAGGAACTAATAAAACAAAGGGAAACTTACCAAAAGAAGGACAAAGAGGAAGAAAAGAAATTACCAGGACCTGTTGAGAGTCAGAACCAAGGGAGGACAACATCCTAGGAGGAGTTGTAAGGGTTCTGACTCTGAACAAGTCCTGGTAATTTCTTACCCACACTCTATAGAGAGTCTTTTCATTAAGTTATCTTTAAGTGTACTTCCCACTGGTCAACTCAAATCAGATTCCAGATGTCAGGAGAGCCTGGATAATACAAAGGGCCCCAGAATGGTGGAGATGGATAAAATGGATGGAAGCAGCAGTTGGAAGGACAATCATCAGAGAAGCACACTAGCAGAATCAGTGTGAACTAGCATTATTATTACTCAAGCCATCTATCTAGAAACTTGTGCTACAATAAAGACACAAATCTTGAAATAAGAGACTAGCCAAATGATTCCCTAAACAAAAGAGAATAAAGTTAGACCCGAAAGGTGAGAAGGCATGAGCATCCAAATAATAGCAGACAGCAGGGTCAGGAAATTCAGGTAATGTTGGATTGGTTGTGAAGGATGGGAAGAGCCTTTGCTTTGGCATGCACTCAGTTGGAAGCATGTATGTCATAGCCTGTTGTGTGCCATGGAGTTTGAAAAGACTTTAAAATGATTTCAGGGGCACTGAATGGGCAGATCTAGAAGAATGCTGACAAATGATTGGGGCATCATCAGATGAATTCTTAAGTAGGCTAAAGAAGACCTCTCTGCTGTGGAAGCTGATGCTCTTAACTTATGAAAGTTATTCTAACTAGCAGAAGATTACAGAAAGCTCCCTCTTTATGTTCCTCAGAAGGAGAGTAGAGGTAGGGTAAACATATTGTAGGATGTTCCCCCACTGTCAGACTGGTATGATTGGTGTTCTGTGAAGTCTGTACTAGAGTGCAGAGTAGAGCAAGGGCTATTTTAATATTTGTGTGTGTGTGTGTGTACTATTCCAGGGAAAAGAAAACATAGTTACCTAAATTTCAATCTCTATTTGTCATATTTTTCATAGAGATAGAACATAAATGAATGGTTACTAGGGACTTTAGGGGAAGGGAGAAATGAAGAAACCACCTCATGGATATGGAGCTTCCTTTTGTAGGGATGAAAATGTTTTGAAACTAGATAACATTCATGGAACATTATGAACATAAAAAATACCACTAAATTTTTCAATTCAAAATGATCTTACATTAGGTGAATTTCACCTCAACTATGAAAAAAAGAACCTAAGAAAGATAATTTCCATTATGTTTATAATATTGAACCTCTTCCGGCCCATGTAAAAAATAGAAGAGAATGTTTCAACCCAAATTCTCTGTACCACCTATGGGCTCCCCATGAACGGAGAGGTTTCACTTGTATCATTACACAGTGCTAACATGTAAACGTGTATTCATCTTATTTCATTCTTTTTACTAAGGGATATTAATTATGACTTGCATAATCTGAAGCATTCCTACTTCAGTTTAGTTTCTAATATATCTTATTTCTAACTATATTCAATGGAAATTCTGAGTAGAACAAATATGCTTATTTTTCCCTTTGAAAATCCAGTGTAAATATACTCTTTCCTGGGTTGTTATTATTTGGGCGGCTAGGAGCAGATCCATAACTACTTATGGGAAATTTACTACACAGGTTAGTCTGCTCAAAACTAGACCAGTCAGCAAAAGCATACAAATGTTAATATTTCAAAACAAGCCACATCCTTTAGGCTTCCTTCTTAAGAATAAATAAGAATTCTTCAACTACTTTAAGAAAAATGAGGTTGAAACCCTTATATACATTATTCTCCAGGTGTTGGGGTCTTAGCTGGGCCTGGCTAGACCTCGCCTCAAGTTGGCGCCTGGCAGAGTGCCAGGAGCAGCTGCGGGTGGTAACATCCTAGGGCTGCGCCACCCTATAGCGTATGCACCAGCACGCCAGAGCCCGTGGCCTGAGAGTGCTCCCAGGTGAGAGCTGTATGCAGGCACCTCGTGGCTCAAGCCCTGGTTGGCTTTAAGAGTACTCCACCTCTCACCCTAAGAGAGATGACTACTACTAGAGAAATGACTACTACTACGAGGACGGTTACTGTTAGAGTTGCTGTTAGAGGACGTTATGGTTACTATTACTGTTACTGTTACTGCTTGGGTAATGTCCTCGGTCACAGAGAGAGATACAGAGAGAGAAAGAGAGAGGTACAATAAAAGACGCTTGAACCAGCAATGCGTGCTTATCATCTCCATTGGGTCCTCGCGGGTGAGGGTCCTGCACGGGGGACGATAAGTGGTGTCAAAACCCGGGAACCCTGAAACCTGGGAACCTCGCAAGCTGAACCCCGGGACCTCTCTCGTACAGCGATAAGTGGTAAAGTCGCAGGTAAGCGACTAAATTAAGGGTCACGAAGATAGTGACAGAGTTACCGGTTTTAAAGTTCGTGGGTAGGGAGGCCGCGGTGGGCGACGGAGTTTAAAGTTCGTGGTGGGCGACAAAGTTTATATAGTTTTTATCAAAGTAACATAAAGCAAACCTTAAAATATCAACCAGTCATAAGAAAAGGGGCCGAAGAGCTGGAGAGCATAAAAGAAAACTGTCTTGCTGGGGCTCTACAGGGGAAGTTAGTTCAGGTGAGGATCATGAGCCATTAGACTTTACTCAATCTCTCACTGCCAAAGCCATGGCTCCAGATGATCGGTCTAATTTGCTAATTTGGAAGAGAGGTTCTGTTTGTGTGCTTCCACAGGACAAAGACTCACCCATCTGGGTTCCTGAATGCCTGGTGAGACCTGTGGCGGAACCCTCGACAAGCCAAGATGAGGCTAGCGGCACTAGTGTACCTGATGACCCTGAGAGCAGCGCAGTACCTATGAGGAGTGCTAAAGGCATGACGCAGCCCTCCTCTAAGTCCTGACACAATTTGGGTTGATGCAAGACTCCTTCTCTCTCACGCTTCCCACTGCCGCCAATTAGACTTTTCTTGGACTTATTAGAACTCTCTGGAGTTAACCCCTTTGTCATCTGGTTGTTATGTAACCATTTGGGCGCTTGCATGGACATTTCAGCTCTGTTTATATCTCTCAGTAGCCACTGTCGGGCTGGTGCAGTGCATGTGTCTTCTGCAGGCCAGCCAGAAATAGCAGCAGCGAGCGATTGTACCAGCATTCGCAGCCATTGAGGCTGACACCTCCCCTGGAGTGTGGCTTAGCATATTAGATCAGTGGTCAGTGACTGGTAAGATCAGGCTAGGTGCTATACCAACCTAAGACAGGAAAATGGTCTTGATACCACTGATCTGATGATGGGTAAGGATAGCAACTGAAGACCAACAACTTAAGGCAGACACGATCTACAGCCATTTTATATAAACAGATAGGGGGATCCAGGGACTTTTGATAACTTCATTAAAGCATTAGTTAAATAGTTAATGCCTGAAATACATTTGATTTCAATACTACTTATTTTTTTTTTTAGATATATATATTTCTTTTTCAGTACTGGGGATTGAACTCAGGGGCATTCTACCTTCAAGCTATACCCCCAGCCCTATTTTTTATTCTTTATTTTGAAACAGGGTCTTCCTCAGTTGCAGAGGGCCTCACTAGGTAGTTGAGGCTGACCTCAAACCCGGATTCCCCGGTCTCAGCCTCCCAAATGCTGGGATTACAAGTGTGCACCATCACACCCAGCTTGTATTCAGATATTTCTTAATTTATTAAAACTCATCAGTAAGTATTATACTTTTTCTCATGTTGGGTCATCGCCTTCTTGAATAAAAACCCTTATTCCCTTTGGCATGATCATATCATAAAAGGTATGGTTTATTTAGCAAACACTTTCAAGCACAATTCTTGGCATCTTGGGTACCAAAATGAATAAATCTTGATTCTACCCTCAAGGAATTCACAGCTTTGTAAAGGGAGCAGGCAAGAAAATATATGCACATTATATTGGGCTCTATACACATGCTTGAATAGAGATAAATCAATATGCATTAGAGTGGGCTGTATTTAGAGATCTGAATAGAAGATACAAGAGGTTGTTTGGAAAAGCCTAATTCTATGAATTAAGCAAAGAAGGTAGTTCCAAAATTCAGACAGAGAGAACAAAAATGTTTCAAAGGTGATGATGCTTAATTGAGCCTTGAATTCTGAGTAGTTTTAAGAGAATAAAAGAAGGGGAAGGCATCCCTAACTATTTTAGTGAGCTTTCTCATCACTGTGATCGAAGTACCTGATACACAACACTTAGAGGAAGAAAGGTTTTATTTGCTTATAGATCTGGGGATTTTCAGACATCCTAGTACATTTGGGAGGCTGGATTCTGCCACAGCTATACTTTAGGGCATCTTGGTGGGAGCAAAGAGAGCTAGGGAAGTGGGTAAGGGGCATATATAGTCTCCAGTGCCACATCTTTAGGGTCCCTCCCCAGCAACATGGCTGCCCAATCTACCACATGAGGTCTGGGGAAATTTTAATCTAAGATATAACACTAAGGAACAACATGCAAAGAAATACAATGGCATGGTAGAACATTTCATGTTCCAGGAGGTGAGCATTGTTCAGTTTTACTTAAGCACAAAGTGAATGGAATAAGGGTAAACTGTGGAGCAGGAAAATTTCAGGAAGATGTCATCATCAGCTTAGATGCCATAATAAAGGGTTTATATCATGTTGTTAATTAAAGGGGAGTCATCAAATGACTTTAAACCCAGGAATAAATAGTTAAATTTCTACTTTTAAGAAAAAAATCAGTTCTTCAGAAATATGATAATAGATGAAAGGAAGTAAATGCAGGCCATTCAGTGAGGCTTTGCTATGATGAAGTGAGTAATCATGAAGTCTAGACCTGAGGTCATGGTTATGGGAACAGACTGATAAAAAAATAATAAATATAAAGTAGTCAATAGGATTGATGATAGAAATGATAAGCAAGTCTAAACCACTGATTCTAGATTAAAGAGCTGAGTGCTATTGAAGAGATTGTACTGTGAATGACATAAGGAAAGGATAATCAAAATCTCAGCATGGACTCCAACCAAGACTTTATTCCCAAGAGCACCAATAAAGAGGCTGAATCCTTGTATATTTAACCAAACCAACACAATTCAGAATGGAAGCACAAGTCAGAGATCCCCAGAGCCACTAAAGAACTGCCTCAGCCTTTTCTTAAACATAGTTAATAGATAGGGAGGGAGAGAGAGAGAGAGAGAGAGAGAGAGAGAGAGAGAGAGAGAGAGGATTACCAAAGCTCTTAAATAGTTGATTTGGAGCCTTTGTGATAAAATAATAAAGTAATGAAAGAATAACATGAGAATGGAAAATAACCAATGATACAGTGCTAGAGAATATGAACATATAAGTGATGTGTATTATTTTGGCTCCCCTAAGAAGCAGACATCAGTATGGGATTATACATGTAAGAAATTTGTTTGGATAGATGCCATTGGAGGGTAAAAGAGTGGGAAAAGCAGGATTTAGTAGGAGAAGTTTCACAATAGAGCTCTGTTTAAAGAAAGTTTGGATCAAACTGATAGGGAATTCCTGATATACAGCATCTTGTTAAGAGAATGGGTTGTGCTCAGCATAGGTGAGGGTGGAAAAGAATGTACAGAACCACAGATGCTGGGACTGTCAGCCAAGCCTACACCAAATAGCAGCAGATATGAGCAGGGCGCCATTGTGGCTGCCACAATGACAGACTAGGGAATCAGAGATTCTGGGTAAAAAGTCAGAAATATAAGATCAGAGACAAAAGTCATTCACTTAAAAATTGGAAGAAAAAAGGTTTGTGGTAGAAAGATATAGTCATTCAAATACCAAAATATATCTGGTTAACCTTTTTTTAAACCATTTAACCTCATATCAGATGATATTCCTAATCTACAAATTCTTACTTTGACATCCTTTGTTCTCATTTTCTTCTGTTGCCAACAGAACTGAATAATAAGTTTTGTTTTTTAAATTCTATAATTGTGCATTGTACATGCTAGTGAGATTTATAGTGATACATTCATATATGCAGATAACATTATTTGACTGGTTCCTTCCCCAGACTTCTCCTTTCCATAATTCCTTTCCACTACTCTACTGCTCTACTCATTTTCATGAGGTCCCTTTTTTCAACCTATTTTCTGTAGTTTCCACATATGAGAAACATATGGCCCTTGGCGTTCTGAGTCTGGCCGATCTAATTTAGCATGATGTTCTACAGTTCCATGAATTTTCCTTCAAATGACAAAATTTTATTCTTTATGGCTGAGTAAAAATCATCATGTGTATATTTTCTTTATCTATTCACTCTTTGACAAATATCTGGGTTGATTCCATAACTTAACTATTGTGAATTATGCTGCTATGAACATGGGTATGCATGCATCACTATACCATTCTGCCTTTAATTCTTTTGGAGAGATTCTGAGGAGTGGTATAGCTGAGTCATATGGTGGTTCCATTCCTCTGACTAGTAAATTTTCTTATGTTATTGTAAAAAGAAGTAAAACAATTTTCTCTTCTCTACACCAGATGCCTGAGTCACAGAACACTGGGTTTATGAGGGTTACATTGCCAAAAATAATGTTGGAATTAGCTTTCTATATTCCTGTCTTTTAAATTCATAACATATTATCATATTGCCATATGCAGTGGTCAGAGAAGTGTGGCCAATCATATCTTCTTTTAGAGAAAGCATGGCAGCAAAGATAGATGGACAGCCTCCAGCTTCCAGTTTCAGATCCGTCATACCATTGACACCAAAGAAACCCTTCTTCCAGACCTACATTTGATCAGTGACAGAACACAGCACACATACTGCAGCCATGCTATTGTCTCCTGATGCAGGATTCCTCTGATGGACAACTTTGCTCCAGGGCTTTGCTCCAGGATCTTCTTGTTTTCTGGATAAGATTTTTTTCTGAACTGTGATTCAGTCTGAAACTTGTCTACATAATCTTCCTTCCTAGGAAATCTGTAAACTTGACACAGGATGGATATATCTGGGTTGAAGCAATTGAAAATCTTGAATCCACAGCTTCCCTCAAAGGATAAGATCACCATTCCCTTATAGAATAATCTGTCCTCAACCCCCTGCCCTCTAGGCCAAATAAACTGACAGGATAACTATCTGTGCTGTGGTTAATTTTATGTGTTGACCTAACTGATTCACAGTGTGCTTAGATGTTTTAACATTAATTTTCTTGGCATTGGGGAGGGACTTAACATTATTTCCAAGTATGTCTGTGATGGTATTCCAGATGAAATTAATACTTGAATTGATAGACAGAGTAAAGCAGGTTGTTCTTCCCAACATGAATGGGCACCATCAAATACATTGAAGGCCTGGAATGAACACAAACGTGAAGAAAGAAATAATTCTATGTCTGTCTGCTGGAGTCGTGACATTGATCTTCTGCTTTCAAATAGATCAATATCTATTTGAAAATAAATATCTATTCCTGCCTTCAGATAGGGACTTAAAGCATCAACACTAATACCATCAGCACTACTGGCTCTGAGGTTTTCAGATTTAGACTTGGAATATACTATGGGCTTTCTGGTTCTCAGACCTTCAAACCTGGACTAGACCTATATCACTGTCTTTCATGGATCTCCAGATTGTAGATAGAAAATTTTGGGACTTCTTACCCACATAGCTATATAAGTCAATTCCTTTATTAGTCTCTATTGGTTGTATTTCTCTGAAACCCCAAGACACTGAGATAAGGGAAGAAAGGAATTATAATTCCAAAAGAGCTGCAGGAGGTGATCTATGTATACCAACAGGAGCCAGGCACCAGATTCTGCCTTTATGGAGCTTACCTTCTAATAGAGGGAGGCAGATGTGAGAAAATATAAACATTAGATATATTGCGTAGTCAGATGGTAATTAGTCCTCTAACAGAAACTAGAAGAGGACAAGTGGATTAAGAACACAGTAGAAGAGATTCCAATTTTAATAGGGTGGATTCATTGAGATGAGATTTAAACTAAGATTACAAATACTTGATAACATTCATACTATGTAAATATCTGGGTCAAAATAAAAAAAGGCAAACCCTCTACTTATGTGGAAAGATGCTGCAATAGCCCTAATATGGGAGAATGCCTGATGTATTAAAGATAAACATATTGTACTTAGAAAAACTGGCCAATGAGAAAGGATAACAGGAAATATATTTTAATATTCTTGCATAAACAGAATGTCTATTAGTTGTACCACATTTTTCATGTTCTTATTTGTTTAATAGCATTAATAATAGTTATAATCATTAAATCTAGAACACAGGTAAAAATTTAATAGTGTTTATGTTACTTTATATGTAATAAAGTGAAATTAGAGAAATTTTGTGCATAGTGTAATATAATCTATAATTCTTTACTCTTGAAATATCAAGTTTAGCTGATCCCCTTCTATGTGTCTGTTATTATTCATCTTCTGCCTCTTATAGAGTGGACATATTTTTCTAAAACTATTAATGATATGGTCACAGAAATTCTTCATTTTATACTATTAATCTTCACATGATTAATAAATTTTACTTTAAGTACAAGATCTATAAAAATGATGTCTGCATACCTGTACCAATTTCTGGAATCCCTCTCTTCTTGCCAAGCTCTATTTTACTCTTTTCTGCAGTATTTGATATGCCCTACTGTACCTAGTCCAATAAGTTAATATAAAAATTAATGTGAATCACAGCCCTCGAATTCAGTCATGCAAGTAATATAAAAATATTACTATATTCATCTGCATTTTATCTACTCAAATTCAACTGTAAGCTTCCATCCTATTGAAGTAATAAGGCAAGGCATCCAATTTTTGTCCTAAAAAGAACCTTTTCCTCCCTGGAACTTACATGATATGCTGCCCCCTTTCCACTCTATCTCTTTCCAAAAACAAAACATAATATGGGATCAGATTTTCATCTACTAATTTAGACATTGTTATGCTTGTAGGATCCCACAGGAATTTCTTCCAATCCAACTTCTTTTTGCGCAAGACTATTTTCTGATGGAAAATACCTCCCTATGAGAGTATTAGAGTTCCCCAGAGAAAGAGAACCAATAGCATATATACAGAGGTATAAACAAAAAGACTTGCTATGAATGATTGGCACATGCTGTTATAGAAGCTGAAAAGTTTTATGATCTACAATCTGCAAATTGTACGCACAGAAAAACCAGTGGTATGATCCAGGCCTGAGAATCAGCAGAAATAATTTCCAAGGCAAGAGGTGAATGTTCTGGCTCAGGTTGAGAGTATATTTACCCTGCCTCTGCCCTTTTGCTCTAGTTTGGCCCCTAGAGGTATAGGTGATACCACCCGCATTGGTGAGTGCAATCTTCTAAGTCAGTTTACCCATTCAAATACCAATGTATTCCAGAAACACCCTCATTGACACTCAGATATATGCTCCCAGCTATCTGAACATTTCTTAAGCGAGTTAAGGTGCCACATTAAAGTAGTCATCACAAGGAGGCACTATGATGCATTTCACATAACAATTTCCACTGATGGCTTCTTTCTTTCCTGGGGCATTGCCACAGAGTAACATCAACCAAAGGTCCCAAGAAATTCAACTTTTTTTTTTTTTTTTCAGGAATCTCATTTTCTAGTGCTTACTTCCTCAGTCTTTTCAATTTATTCTTCCTTTTCTCCTCCACGGTTCATATAGTCTTTCATGTTTATAAAATATGGAGACGGTTTGTCTGTTTATTCAAGAACTTTCTGCTTATCATCTATAAATGATCTCCAAGTAGAGCCAAAATAGATTCTAGTTCTTTTTAAATGAGATAAGACAGAAAACAATTAGCATGAAATTACTTTTTAAAACATCCTACCACAAAATATTTTTTCTCCATGGA
Organism: Graphiurus murinus; assembly: GCA_004027655.1. Taxonomy (NCBI): domain Eukaryota; kingdom Metazoa; phylum Chordata; class Mammalia; order Rodentia; family Gliridae; genus Graphiurus; species Graphiurus murinus. The sequence continues at coordinate 22,002 of PVLC010011884.1, forward strand.
AATATTAACTTTTATATTGAATTAGAACTAGAAATAAATTCACTTTTTAGACAGAAACATGGACTGCATCCCAATCTTGGCAAAGAATGAAATTTTTTAGAATTATCCTGTATTAAATATTTTACCAGCTGAGCATGGTAGCCTATTCTTGTAATCCCAGTACTTGGGAGGCTGAGACAGGAAGATCACAGGCTTGTGGCTAGCCTCAGCAACTTAGTGAGGCCATCAGCAACTTAGTGAGACCATGTTTCAAAATAAAAGAATAAAATAGAGCTAGGAGTGTAGCTCGGAGGTAGAATATCCCTGAGTTCCATCCCCAGTACCACAAAATATATTTCTGCCTTATTAAAATAATCCCTCCAAAACATGCCCATCCACCCTGCTTAAAAGTTTGTCTTAAACCTGCTTTCCTTCAATTAATAGAATCTAGAAATATTATAGCCTATTTGTATGTTTATTTCAATACATAGTTTGATTTGTCCAATTGCAAAATAATCTGTGAACATGTTTCCATTAATAAACCTTTCAGGATCTAAACATCCTGTTCAACATGGCTTTACCACTAATTCAATACAAATACTCTGTTCATCCACTCATTCGTGCTGTCAGCTTTATTGCTAACTGCAATGAAGTATGACTTACACTGAGCTGATTATGATTATTTGAGCATAGCCCTCTATCCAATCAAAAATGTATGAATGTAGCCACAACTACATCTGTGCAGTGAAAAATTTAACTATATTCACATAAAACAATATCCTTTTCTTCTTCCTAATCCATTTTTTACTTCATTTTGGAAAGGAAATAAACTTGTCTCAATGGATTTGGCTCAATGGAAGTATTCTAGTGATATGAGTGATATGGAATTTAAGGAATAAATTTTAAAAACATTAAGGTTATATAAGAACTAAAATAATGTACCATAAAATTGGGAAATATTTTGGAATGTAATTCTGTTTTTATAAACAAAAGCAAACCATCAATATTATACCTAAAAACATAGCACTTTAGTTAAGTTCCTTCAGTTGTGTAGAATTTTGAACATATGCAAGCAGTGTAAGAACCTAAACAAGCTAGGTGTGGTGTCACATGCCTATAATCCCAGTACTTGGGAGACTGAGAAAGGATTACAGGTTTGAGGACAGCCTCAGCAAGTAGTGAGACTCTCAGCAACCTAGAGAGAGTTTCATTTTTTGTTTTGTTCAAAAGCAAAAAAATAAAAAATAAAATAAAAATAAAAAGGGCTGGGATGTATCTCAGAGGTAAAATGCCCCTGGGTTAAATCCCTAGTAATACAAAAACAAAACAACAACAATAAAAAAAATCCACCTAAATAAACATCTATACTTTCTTTACCACTTTACTCCCATCTGATTCAATGACTGATTTTATACACTGAAATTATGAACAATTACAATCATTATATAATTTAAAAATATGCTTCAAATATATTTTACTCAATCAACTTTAAATCCAGAAATATGGAAAGTTTTTAGAAAAAAAGATCCCATGAAGAATATTTGGTTAGAAGACACAAAGAAAGATTAAGTTCTTGAGTAACTGGTATTTTTCCAAGAATATTTTTCCAGTGTCTCTGTTTTTTAAGTATCTCTTTACTTTTGAAAGATAGTCATCAGTTTGTAAATGTAGTGCCAGTCATATACTATTAACATGTTCGTATTTGATATCTATTATAAAAGATTCACAATGGTTTCTGACTTCTAACTAGAAGTAAGCAAGTTCTCAGAAAAAATGTGAAAAGTTGATTATTTTAAACTTAATTTGTTTCAATTAAAAATATTCAGTTGCTCATTAGAAATCATTGTAATTTATCAAGTATATATACATATCTAAATTAAACAGGGAAACAATTATCTGCACATAAAGCCAAGTGCATCAGTGTCCAATATAATGCAGTCATCTCTCCATTCAATTTAATTTGTCTGGTTTAGAACACATTGGGTGATATAGTATATCTAAAACCTGGGAAGGGAGGAAGAGGAGTCTGACCACCCACTTCAGACTCCTATGGGTTAAGAATACAGGCTATTAGACTCATAATGAAATCTTTCTGTTTATGAATAATGTAGAAGACAGATACAGATATATTTAATTGAATAACTATCATGTTCACGAAAGAGTTTTGTATGTGTTTGTAATCTCTTGCAAATGGAAGGGATTCCAAAGTCTACAAAACCTAGCCTGATTTTACTATTAATGAATGAATGGTGTTCAGTGACATAGGAAGGTCCATATGTACCTGTTAGCCTTTTGACAGCTTCTTTGCATTTGGTTTAGTTTATATTACAATAAAAGTGTGTGTGTGTGTGTGTGTGTGTGTGTGTGTGTGTGTGTAATTAAAGCAAAGAAAATACTTTTCAAAGTATGGAAAGAAAAATCATGGTGGTTTTATAAGTATGTAAACATATAGAAGTCAAATCTCATGCAAATGTTTTAAAGTATATTGGATTGTTACTGATAGTGTGCCAATATGATATAACACAACAGATGTGCTTCTCGCAGATGTTAAATATTCTGTAACTTTATAGAACCACATCCTCCTAGTTATTGGTTAATTATATCCATGTCTATGATGGAAATCACAGACTCCAGCTTCCCCAAAGCTTCAATTATGATAATTAGTTCAATCTATAGACAAGCTGAGTTCACTGCATATGTTTGTACCTTCAATGCACATATGCCGTACATGTTATTTTATAATTTGTGATATATATTTTATGCATTAGATTAAAAATATATCAAATTTATAACAAGTTATGAAAATATACAATTATATTCCCCCTAACTTTGAAAATATTTTTCTCTTTGTCATTTATTTCTTTCTGTCCTTCCAAATATGGTTTAGTTTTTCTCAGAATCTCTGTATCATAAGGTTTAGTGAAAAGAATAAGTCAGGCATAGAAATTTGAATAATATTACCATGCAGGCTCCTAAAGATACTCACCACATTTATGCTTCACTTTTACATACTGAGTTCACTGCATATGTTTGTACCTTCAATACACATATGCCATACATGTTATTTTATAATTTGTGATATATATTTTATGCATTAGATTAAGAATATATCAATATATTACTTTTTTGATTGTGAAATTAGAAATTATGCCAGAACATTTAATAACATAGATACATAACATATTCATCTGGAATTGATGTAGGTTAGATGGAAATGATTGGAGAGGAAGCTAATGACAAGGTAGTGTGCTCACTGCCTGAAGTGTTTCATAACTGTCTCTGACATCTGCACTGAAGACAATGTCATTTAAAACATTTTATGGAAATGCCACTTCCCTCTTCAAACCTTTACTATTCAACCACATGTCATCATATATCCATACCAGACTTGCTATTAAAAACATCCTGAGGACACATAAGCACCAATCATAGGACATTCTACTTGGTCATTTCTAATTCCAAGTTTATCTACAGTTTGGTTTTAAATTTAGGACAATATCTCTACTTGCAATTAAAGACATATTTGCCCCTAAGAGAAACAAATTTTATATTAAACATGACATTGTACCAATAAATTATGATGAGTCTATAGTCTCTAAGTTTATGCATTTTATGTATACATGCATGAGAAGGAGCTGGGGAGACAGTACATTAAAAACGGCATGGCAGCATATTGATAGTCTTTGGGATGCCCTACAGTCTAATTTTTCAATGTGGAGAACTCAGTATAGTAACTATTGCTTGAAGCTTTTTAAATACTAAAGATCTCAAAGATGAAAGACCTAGCAGATAAATGTGGTTTGAATAAACTTGTATCACTATTATAAGTACCAGTAACTATAGAAATCATACTAAAAGTAAGTAGAACATATGGTATCAGTTATATTTTGTTTTAAGGGTCCCTAATATTTTCACATCTCAAAAAGCAACTCTTTTATCATGCTATCTAGGCTTAAATTCCAATATTTGATTTAACACTTTAACTTTGGGTAGTGATCAGATGTGAACCTTAAAAATAAATCAAATTCAGGGGGGTAGGGCAACAGCCCTTTCTTTCTTGCATCGATTTGTAGATGGTATAGCCCAACTTCTATTTATACTCCAACTGCCCAATGGACACTTCTGCTAAGCCACAGGATTTTTTTTAAAGCATCATTTAGCCATTATTTCTAAAAGATTATCATTATATTGGTGCATTTGCTATCAAAAGTAATAGTCCAAACCAAGTCTCACCTGTACTGAAAGATATTTGGAAATGGAGCATAAAGTAAATGAAGTTTGCTTAATACGAAGATTTGGAGAGTGAAAAAGCCCCAAATTTGAAGATCTTCAGGAATGGGACATCTGCGTAGCAGGAGGCATTGAATGAAGACTAGATTGCCTAGGGAGCAGCTTGTTCCACATGTTTACTGAGTAGTACAGAAATGCCATCATTTTCCCCCAAGGGCTATCCTTTTTATAAGGCTCAATATGTTCTATAAAGGAAAAGAAATGAACAACAACAATTAACATTTATCAAATGCTTATTATGTGCCTGAAATTGTACTAAGTACTTTACTTAAATTATCTCATTTAGAGTTTGCAGTAGTCTTAGAGTAGCATTACTGTCTGCTTTTTGGAAAAAAGAAAATTGGGAAAGAAATAAAAGTTTCTACTTAGACTTCTTTAATTTTAGACCCATTCTTCATGACTTGAAGCTATAAGAGAATGCTTTTTTCTAATATTTCTTCCCTTATAGACATTTTAAAATAATATAGACATATTTGTTATGTTTCTAGTTCATTTCTGTAAATCTATGAGAAGTTTTAGAGGGAAACTTTTTTTAATGTTTTATTTATCTTAAAGCTGAACTTTAAACACCAATCATTTTCCAATCTGTATGTTTAAATTATACTTACATAGAAAATTTTTTCACCTTTGCTTTCCAAGGCTTCCTCAAAACTTAAGTATTAAGTAAAAAGTCTAAAAACTATGTAAATATAAAAATCTGTTTTTGAAGTTTTCTCAAAACATATGACATATTTTATGTTGTATATTTTAATGTAAAACACCTGAGACTTTTGCCTCCATTTATTACTTACTAGTGTCTATTTCATTTACCTTTTGGAGCTTTGGTTTTATCAAGTTGATTAATTTGGGAAAATAGTGCTTATTTTCCTAAAGAAACGAGGCTTAGCTTAAGAATGTATTAAAGTTGCTTCCGATGTAAAGTCTGTCACAATTTCAAAGATAATCTTAAAAAATAAAGCCCAATTCTAGTGAAAGATGACCTGACTTTAAAACATTACTTTCACCTTATTCCCTTCTCAAATTCTCTTGTACTGTTCCTTGGAATTTTTAATCATCTGTGCTATAAGGAAAACCATAAGAAGGGTGGAGTTCAGATTTGAGCTCTTATACTTATTTAGAGTGAAACATGGAGATATAACATCTACGAATATTTGCTTCTATGTCTATAAAAAATGAGTATGCCTATTTCTCAGAAAAATTGGAAAATGAAGTGAGGATGAGAGAGTACTTTGTAAAATGTAACTGCAATGTAATGTAAGATATTATTACCCCACTTGAAATTATGATTTGACATACCAAGATTTAATATCCACCTGGTGTGAATAATGTTAAAATGCAGATTCTCTTTCAGCTGCAGTAGTTTTGAGGGAGGAAACAAACTGAGCTCAGATCTCTTAGGCTGTAATTGCCCAGGCATTGACCTTGTACAGTGGCCATGAGAAGACACAAGAATGACAGAGGTGTTATGGTATTCCTCAGTTTTCTTTAATATTGATGAAATTTAAGTTTTAGTGATAGTGAAACTGATGCTTTCATGAAAATGTGCTTCTTGCATCGAGTGCTGGTCTTAGAAAATCAAGTGTGTAGATATTCATCCGTAAGAGAAAGTCATCTATATAAAAGTATAATGATTGCAAAAAGAGAGAGAGAGAAGAAGGAGGAGGAGGAGGAGGAGGAGGAGGAGGAGGAGGAAGAAATGCAAATACCATGAAAATCAATATCAACTGGATGGTTATAAATTTTAATTTTATTTTTTATACTTTTATTGGTGCATTGTAGTCGCACATCATAATGTAGTTCGCAATGACTGTAACACACATGCACACAGCACTTGATGAGTTTTCCCCCTGCTCTGTCCCCACTCCCTCCCTTCCCCAAACAACACATTGAGATTGACATTGGTATTCTCATATATGTGGATAATGTCAATGGGAGTATTTCATTCACGGATGCTCCCCTTTCCTTCTTCCCCTTGACCACCTCTCTGGCTCTAATGAAGTTTTTAAAACATTCCAGTTATGATGGTACACACCTGTAACCCCAGGACTTGGGAGGCTGAGACAGGCTTGAAGAACACAGGCTTGAAGTCAGCACATGGTACCTTAGCAACACCCTGTTTAAAAACAAAAACAAAAAGATCTATAAGTATGTGTAGTTCAGTGGTAGAATGTTCCTGGGTTTGATGCCCAGTACCACAAATATATCATCTATAAAACAAGAACAAAAATAAAAGGAGATGGAAAAACTATTAAGGATGGCAAAACTATTGAACTTAGAATTACGCTGTCTTACAGAACTTTGGATACTATGTGCTCTTGTTTTATATTTTTAACCTTAGTCTCAAGTAAGCCAGTTTCAGGGGATGGGACAGAGGGAAAAATTAAACTCTTGAGGCCAACTTCAACATTTTAGCAAGATCTCAGTAACTTAGCTAGAACCTGTATATGGGGTGGGAATGGGGTACTAGGTTTTGAACCCAGCGGTGTTCTACTTCTGAGTCACACTCCATAGTCCTATTTTATTTTTATTTTTAAAAAGGGTTTCACTAAGTTGCAGAGGGCTTCACTCAGTTGCTGAAGATGGTCACAAACCTGTGATTCTCCTGTCTCAGCCTCCCAAGTACTAGGATTATAGGCATGTGCCATCACACCTAACATGAGAGACAGTTTCAAAAAAAAAAAAAAAAAGTGTCTAGTAGTTTAGCTCCAAAGTAGAATACCCCTGGGTTCAAACTCAAGTACAAAAAAAACCCAAAAAACAAAAAACAGAATAAAACATAGGCAACATGTAGTAGTGTTACATTATTGCCCATACACCTCACAAAAAGCATCAATGCAAGCCGGGCGTGGTGGAGCATGCTTGTAATCCCAGCATTCGGGAGGCTGAGACCAGAGGATCCGGGTTCGCGGCCAGCCTCAGCTACCTAAGTGAGGCACTCCGCAACTTAGTGAGACCCGGTTTCAAAATAAGGAATAAAAAATAGGGCTGGGGGTATAGCTCGGAGGTAGAATGCCCCGGAGTTCAACCCCCAATACCGCAAAAAAAAAAAAAAGTCTGTAATGTATGAAAGATCACAAAGAAATACTATACACAAGAGAAATTTAAACAAATTCTGGAGCTCAGGAGTGGATGACTCTTATTAGAAGAGTAGCTAAGTAAATGAGAAATAGGACTAAATTAAACATTAGAAATAAATCAAAATGGTGGGAATTAATAAACATCTCTCCATAACAACACAATGTAATTGGTCTCAATTTGCCAATTAAAAGACTTAGACTTGCAGAATTGCAAAGCAAGACACCACTATTTGTTGTCTGCAGAGCCTCATATTATAAGCAAACACAGCCACAAACTAAAAATGTAAGAATGAAAAATGTCATTCCATCCAAATGGAACTTAAAAAAAAAAAGCAGGAGTAGCTACTCTCTTACCAGACAAAGCAGATTTCATGCCAATATTAATAAGAAGAGAAGAAGAACTCAACTTACCACAAAAATAATAATCCAATCAATAAATGGACAAATGAACCTAACAGACACTTCTCAAAAGAAGAAAACAAATGGTCAACAAAAATGTTTATAAAGTTCAACATTTTTAGCAATCAGAGAAATGTAAGTCACAACTCTATTGATACTACATATAACTCCAGTTAGAATGGCAGTCATCCAAAATACAAACAATAATAAATGCTGGCAAGAATGTGGGAGAAAAGGATCATTTCTATATTGCTGGTGGGCTTGTAAATTAGTATATCCACTATGGAATCAGTATAGATGTTCCTCAAAAGACTTGGAATGGTTACACCATATATTATGCACCTATACCACTCAATTTATTTAAAAAGTTAGAGTCAGCACACTATAGTGATGCATGCATGTCCATGTTTATAGCAGTGCAATTCACAATAGCCAAGTTATGGAACCAGTGTAAGTGTCTATCAAGAGATGAATGGATAAGAAAATGTGGAATATATATACAGTGCGGTTTTATTCAACCATAAAGTATGAAATTGTTATTTGTAAGAAAATGGATGGAACTTAAAAGTATTATGTTAAGTGAAATAAGCCATACTCAGAATGTCAAGGTCATATATTTTCTCTCATATGTGCAAGCTAAAGAGTAAAAAGAAGAAAAGATCTCATAAATCAGAAGTGCTACCAATACAGTAGAAGAAGGAGACCAGGAGAGGGAAAGGGAAAAGGCTGGGGAATGATAATGACCAAATTATATTATATATGCATGTACAAATATGTGGCAATAAGCCCCACTACTATGTATAATCATAATGCAACAATAAAATCAGTACTTTCCTTTTACTATACTAAACTTGTAATACTTTCATGACAAAATGAATAATAAGCTTTTTCATAGAAAAAAAATATTTGCCTTTATCAATTCTTCCTTTCTTCACATATTTGGCAGGGGACACATGGGATTGTGATTATATCTTAGGCAAAGTTTTCCTCAAAAGGAAACCCTAAGAGTCATGCTATCATAACAGAGAAATATATGAAGATGAAAGGATATCCAAATCCTCCTGTCTCAGCCTTCCAAGTACTAGGATTACAGGCATGTGCCACCACTCCTAACATGAGAGACTATGTTTCAAAATTTAAAAAAAAAGTCTCTTTCCAAATTCATATTACTATGATATTCTTTATGCAGGACCACTATTTTTATTATTATGACTACAAGCTACTTTGTTGAAAGATGCAAAGGGCCAGAAGGGTAAAGGCACAGAAATCATGAAAGGCATGAGATGGATGATGATTCCTTAAATCCTAACAAGAAAAAAGTCTTAAGTATTCCACATAGCTTAAACAAAAGGTAAGAAATAGAAATCATAATATGATTGGAAAATGAGAATTTAAGTGCAAAATGATCGTGGGGTGTGATTGTTATGAATTTATACTTTTCCTGGTGTGAAATCTCCTTGTTAAGTGATGCCCTGCTGTGACTAGTACATTCCTTCCGGCTAATTTAATGAGGGAGTCTTGGAAGCCTGTTTGACACCTTTCAAGAATGAGTGGCTAAATGCAAAGCATTTTGTTCTAGTATTTAGTGTGTTTATTGTTTTGTTATTGCTAACTCTTAAGTCATTTGGGATACTTAGGTATACAACTTTGCAGCTAGAAGTCTGCAGTTACTTCCATGCTTCCCCTCATCCCTACACACCCCCAAACCTTTTGAAGGAGCCTTGATTTGGTACCAGCAAGGATACTAGAAGGTACACAGAAAATCTAAGTCTCTAGGACAATGGTAAATTGGAGGAAATTTTACAAGGTTGCTGACCTATTGGAAAAAGATTTGAAGAAAGTTTCTTAAACTAATCTAATTTATTCTAGCTAGAACTCCATAAATCACAACCAAATTATTGAAAGAAAAAACAAAAGTACTAACGAAAAGAATGACAGAGCAACGTCTTAGAGACAGCTAAAAAAATCCCAGTCATTCTATACTGTAAGTTTCTATCAGTAAATACATGTAAATAAACAGTTCCTATCTATCTATATACATACCTATTCAAACCTACATATTTACTCACATCTAATCATGTCTGGATTGTGTGTATGCATGTTGTGTTTATGTATGAAAGTCCTTAATAATGAAAAATTGCTCTCCATATGCAAGTTTATTATTTTACATGAACGGAAAAATGTGAACATTTTTTTCTATATCTTTAATCCTAAATTCATAGTCAAATATCAAGAATGGGAAAATGACCTTCTAATTCCTAATTCTCTGTGTTTATGTAACAAAAAAAATTAATCTTCTATGTGCCTCTTTGATGTATGTCTTTGGCCTTAGCTAGTAAAGAAGAATCAATACTTACTTCCAGAGATGTTTATTTACAGTTTGATTAGAAGCAATCGAAAAAAGCATAGAAGGCACCTTTTCATCCACTTTATCTACCCACTGCCCACATCACATAGCAAAAATTTGTCTTCATTTTCTTAAAAAATAACCTGCATATTAACTCTCCTGTGAATTTCAAGCCCTCAAATTTCTACTTACTTCATTCCACTAAGATTTATGCAACCACTATACTTAAGCTAAATGCTTTATAGGCTTAAGAACTATTGGCATACTCAATTTATGGAACAGAGAAACTTGGAATCCAAAGAGTTATAATTTAGCCTCAAGGTCATCCAAGTTCCTTTTGATATTTTTTGTGGTCTTCCAATATTATGGAGGTTACACACACAAACACAGACATTAAAAAACTTTGTAGACATTAGGCAGCATAGCTGTTTCCCTCAAGAGAATATTCTCATGGCATGAAGATCTACAAATTAGAGTATGTTCTTCCCTGAATTCTAGAGACCTAGGGGGTAAAGATGAGGGGTGAAATCTTGGAATTCTATCTTATTTATTTTCTACCTTATTTTATTATTTTAATATCCTAATAAATTTCAGGTATCACCACACGAAATATGACACATAATATTTCATTTAGCTTTTGCAATAGCCATAAAGGAAGCTATTATTCTTCCTGGTTTTCACATATAGCAATAGTGGCAAAATAACTGGCCCAAAGTCACAGAGTCAGTTGTGGCCAGAGCCAGAAGAATATTTGGATTTTGTGGCCTTTCCTTACCTGTGAATCTATGCTCAGAGAAAATAACTGCAGATAGGTTTGGGGGTTTGTATATTTTCATGAAAACTTGCATGTGACCTCTTGTCTTTTACTTGTATATTCCCCTTGGAAATTTTAGGGACATATTTATCAATTGGGCAATTTGTAATAAAAGCAATGATGCTACATGAAATTAGACAGTCTTGATTTCAAAATATATAGAATTAAAATGTGAAGATGACAAATAACTACTTGAAAGATGAATCATGTTATAAAAATAGTAATTCAAAACTTTTTTAAATTTTATTACTTTTTTATTGTAATAGTTCATGCTTTGTATGTATACATCTTTGTTAGGTATGAATTGATAGAGACAAATGTGCACACATTTCTCATCTGACCCCTTCCCCAATTCCCACCCCGCTTCCCTGCCCTCCCTCCCTCTCAAGTTCAGTTCAGTGAATGACCTTGATATAATTGTGTAAGTACATCATGTGCCTTAGGATGCCCTCCCCCACCCCCCGTCCATCTTCTTCGGTTAAATCAACTTCTTTGTTTATCGAGGGTCTCTACTTTTTTCATCTGGGGACCCTCTTATGCCCCGTCTTCTCTCTAACGTCCGCATATTAGGGAGAACATATGCTTCTTTACTCTTTGTGACTGGCTAATCTCACTTAACATAATGTTTTCTAGTTGCATCCATTTCCCTGCAAAGAACATGATTTTGTTCTTCTTTATGGCTGAGTAAAACATTTAAAATGTCAAGACATTGAGTTTATCATTAATTACTAAATTAATTATAGTGGCAATTAACTTGCAAATTTATATTCAGAAGCCAAAAGACTGGGTTAACAGTTAATATTTCTTCTATCTTTATGGAAATTTAACTAATTCATTCAAATATTTTTGAGCACCTACTATTGGCCAGGTATATAGTAGGTAGTTCTCAGATAACTATTAGTATAAAGTCCTTTCTGCAAAGACTGCATCCTGAATTTGTCTCTGCAACTTTGTAATATAATATGAAAAGTCCTCAGATTGTAATAAGTAACCAAACTAGTCATGGGAAGTGGTGACAACAAAATAGCTATTGATTTTTGTGTGAATTCAGATTGATCACCACGTAAAATACTCCTTCCATGTAGTAGATAGCATGCCTTTAGCCTAATATTCTTGCATTATCATATTTCAGTGTCTTTTCTCATGCTAATTATCAAGGATGAAACGCTTCTTCATCCATCTCTAATGGTCAAAATCCTATATATCTTAAGACACACACCATCAACCAACTCAAAGTAATGTACATTGCTATAATCTTTCTGGAGAGCTATTAATCAATATACCATGCCATGCAAGGCTAAGGGGTGTTTATAAACTTTGACCCAGTTGTAGGAGTTGCAAGATAATAAAGAGAAATGTGAGATATTTGCAACTGTGAACATTTGGAACTAACAAAATGTGAAAAATAATTTATTCTAGTTTCATTGTAGGCACATTTTGTTTTTGATATAATATGTTTAATTCAGAGGGGGAGGAAATAAAGACAGAAAAGAGTAATTTAAGTAGTGAGAGTCTTGTAGTCCAGCACAGAGCCTTCTCTATAAAGTGAGTGTTTATATCCCTCATCCTTAAATTTTTTCAGTCTTTATTAGTGTTATGGGGTACGGCGGGTCCCCCAAAATCCAGGTCCTTGGTATCGTGGTAAAAAGAATTTTAACACATACCAGTCAAAAACATCTGGCAGGGTTTATTTAGGGACTTAGGGGAAAACCGGGAGAAAGGGAATGAAAAAGGGAAGGGGAATGGAAAGGGAATAGGCCACCCGGACAAGTCCAAGGGCAGGTCCCAAGAGAGAAGAGAGCGAACAAAGGGAGGTGCAGAAAGATATAAGAGAGGGCGGGGTCCTTCTTTTCCCAGCCCCTCTCTCAGGTTTCAGGTGGGCGATAGGTGTGCTCCTCAGGTGGGGGCAAATCACAGAAAATTGGATCCTCCTCTTCTTAGGTTTTCAGGATGGATGCAAGCTTCAGGTGGGGGCAGGGTTTTTCCAGAGATTATCTTTGGCGGTGAATCTCAGGTGGGCAGGAAACAAGGAAAACTTCCAAGGGGTGGAGTTAGCTTAACCTCCCATTACCATCCTTCTCCCTAACCTTTACTTCCTAGGCTATCTCATCAAGTAGTGCCTTTTATTCATAGAAATGTATAGACTTCAAAGATTTTCCTTCAGCTAGTAGTGAACACTGTTCCTTTATGAAAATAGCAGAAAAATATTATTTTCAGATAAGTTAACTAATCATTCCCATCATTCTTTTCATGATATATAACATGAATGATTATACCAATTTGTATCTGTTAACACATTTCTCACATCAACTCTACCCTATAGTTACTGTTATCACTTTAGAAATTAAGGAACTAAAGCCTAGAGAATCAAGTGTTGTGGGTGTGTCACTGTCAATATGATTTAGATTATGGTGTGAGACTATATTGCACCAATAAAATTAAAGAGCCAAGATTTTTATCCAGAATCCTTAGATCATCCTACTAACTGACTGCAAACATTGTTTAGGTCACTTAAACATCTTTTTATACTGGATGCTCTAATAAGGATTGAGTAACATACTTATGAAATGCATGTGCAGTAAGTCATTGCTAAGATAGGATATAGAAGAATTACATGTGTCATGTTTATTTATCCCTGATCCTTAAATTTGTATGTTGAAACCTAAACCCCAAATTTGATATTATTAGGAGGTCTTTCAGTATTTGACAGCATTGGGTTTGGGGAGGTAATTAGTCCATGTAGATAGGGATCTCATGATGGGATTGATGCCCTTATAAAGGGAAGTACTCCTTTGCAAGACCAGGAAGAAAGCTCTCACCAGGAACCAAATCTGCTAGCACCTTGAACTTGGACTTCCCAGTCTCCAGAAGTGAGAAGGCAATTGCATTGTTTTTAAGCTACTCAATTTATGATATTCTAGCAGTCCAAACTAAGATACCTCACTTTTTAAGTTATATCCCAGAGAAAATGCTATTTGAGAAAGAATTTTGTCCCCTTTGGCAATCTTCCGTTTACTCACTTGAGATTATTTCCTTTAGTGAAGGTAGCTTTATGCACATTCTAAACTTGTAAACTCCTCTGGTTCTCTTACAACAAACAGTGACCTGGAGAGAATCTGATATTAGGTGACTTTTGTCTTACTTTTTAAATTGTTGACTTTATAAATCCCAATGTAAGGTGAAATTCCATAGCACATGGACATGATGACATAGTATGGAGTCGTCAATCAAACAGTATATATGATTACTAATCACAGAAAGTGAAGGATATTTTTTTCCTCATATATGGAAGCTAGGGAGTAATTGGGATACCAGAAGGACTTCAGATAATGGAGGAGAAACTCCAGTGGAGTCAGAAGGTGGTCCAGGGGAAAGTGAGGAGGTAGAAAGGAGGGGGGGAATTAATGACATATAGAGGGGGAAATAATGTACATATGTGAGAATACCAATGTCAACCTTAATATCCTGTATAGGGAAGGGAGGAAATAAAGTGGGAGCCAGAGGAAAGCCTGTCAAGTGCTGTGTGAATGTATGTCACTATTACTGTGAACTATATTATGATGTGAGACTCTAATGCACCAATAAAAATATAAAAATGGTTATATGTAAGAAAATAACACATAAAAATGTTTCTGAATGTTTGTCATTGGGTAAAGAATTATTTTTTGTATATAAGATTTTCAAAAATATATGAGGAAATACTTATTTTATAACATAAATTAAATTGTTACATCAAACAGTAAAATTTAAAGGTATGTAAGTAATTGGTGAAAAAAGTAAATGTGTGTAAAATTAAATGGTTGTTTCTTTTAAAATATTAAGAGCTATGACTAGTCAGTAAAAAATCTGCTCTGTTTAAAAAATATGTAAAGAATGAGAATAAACCATTCACAAAAATAGGCCTATATATGTATATAGTACTAGTACTAATCTTAATCACTAGTACTAATAAGATAAATATATTAAGTGGAGAAAAGTAAAAGGGTTTATTTTTAAATGCCTTTATACAATGTTGGTGAGGATAATGCACAGAAGCATGTGCAAACCTACTGGTAGAAATGAAGCTTTTGAGGTTGATTTCTCAAAGACTACAAAAAGTTTAAAGAGCCCTTTGTTATTGACCTGATAATTTTATTACTATGATGACTTGTTTTAAGGAAATAACAGGGATATGCACAACGATTTGGCTATTTACTTCTTTATCCCATTGTTGTTAAATCAAAAATTTGACAGGGAGAAAATCTTTATGTTCAAGAGTAGTAGCTTGATTGAATAAATGATGTATCCAAAGTATGGATGCAAACTTTAAGTTGGAAAATAATATTTAACTGTTTTGAAAATATTATTAAATGAAAATAATATTTTATTAATTTATTTTATTTTATTTTTTATTGGTGCATTGTAAGCATACATCTTTGTTAGGTACAAGCTGGTAAAGGCATACATGCACACATCTCTCATTTAACCCTTCTCCAATTCCCACCCTACTCCCTCCTCCTCCTTCCTTCTCAAGTTCAGTTTAGTAATTGACTGTGATATGTTTGTGAAAGTACATCATGTGCATTAGGGTGTCCCCCCTCCCCCCATCACCTTCCATTAAGTCAACTTTTTTATTTATCTAAGGTTACTCCTTCATCTAGAGTCTCTCTTATGACCCACTTTCTCCCTAGCTTCCACATATTAGGGAGAATATATGATTTTTTACTTTTAGTTACTGACTAATCTCACTTAGCATAATGTTTTCCAGATCCATTCATTTCCCTGCAAATGACCTGATTTTGTTCTTTATGGCTGAGTAAAATTCCATTGTGTACATATCCCATAGTTTTCTAATCCATTCATCTGTTGATGAACATCTTGGCTGGTTCCATGGTTTGGCAATTGTGAATTGTGTGGCTATAAACATAGATACGCATGCATTGGTTTGATAGTTTGGTTTCCATTCTTTTCGGTAGATACCCAGAAGTGGTATTGCTGGATAATACTAATCTGCAATCCTACCAATAACATATTAGGGTTCCCACTTATCCACACCCTTGTCAGCATTTGTTGTTGTTGTTTGTGTTTTTTGATGATTGCCATTCTAATAGAGGTTAGGTGAAATCTCAGAGTAGTTTTGATTTGAATCTCTCTAATTGCTAATGATGTTGAACATTTTTTGTGAAGTGTCTATTTAGATCATTTGGCCA
>PVLC010011885.1:0-45833 GCA_004027655.1 Graphiurus murinus
GCGCCACCACACCCGGCTTGTCAAATCCAGTTTTAGCAAAAAGCCCTGCTAGTTAGTTTAGCAAAAACCCTGGCCGGGCGTGGTGGCGCACGCTTGTAATCCCAGCATTCAGGAGGCTGAGACGGGAGGATCCGGGTTCGCGGCCAGCCTCAGCTACCTAGTGAGGCACTCCACAACTTAGTGAGACTCAGTTTCAAAATAAAGAATAAAAAATAGGGCTGGGGGTGTAGCTCGGAGGTAGAATGCCCCTGAGTTCAATCCCCAGTACCGCAAAAAAAAAAAGAACCCTAATCCTCTACCATCCCCCAGTTAATACCTCATCTTTGTCAAATATTCTGTTAGACTAGTTTAGCCCCGGCCTCCCTTATTCCTGATGTTTCTTCTATCTACTGACCTCCGACCTGCTCAGAGCCTGTAAATTCCCACTTGCCCATAATGTATTTGCAGTTGGCCTAATCTCTCTCCCCAACTGTAAAATTCCATTGCTGTAGTCCCTAACCCTATCACAACTGAATATTTTCTTTAACAAATATCATCATCCAGATAACCCTGTTGACATGTAAAATATTATACAAACAAAGTTCTGATAAAAAATTAGAAAAACAAACATTAAAGAAAGGGAGAAAATGAGAAGTTTCTCCCTCTCTATCTTCAATTCTAAGATTCTCTCCCCAGAGATAAGTACTGTTAACAGTTACTCTGATACCTTCTAGATAAATGTACATGAAATTCTATCCACGGATATGCACTAAAAGAATGACACTATATATTCCGTTCAGTACTTTGCTTTTCTCATTAAATGATACATACTGTATATCTTTACCTGCACAAACAGACCTATTTCATTCCATTTTATAGATGTGACATACTCCAACTACTTTTTTATTTATGTATTTCCTGATTTTTTCCTATTACAAATAATATTGCAGTATCATTATGTGTATGTATTACATATGTATGTTCAAACTTTGCAAATATGTCTCTAGGGTAAATTATATGCTCTTAAAATTTTTAATGTAAGCACAAAATTGCCCTTCTGAATGATCATACCAATATATACATCCTTTATCACTCTGAAAGCCAAAAAAAAAAAAAAATTGAAAATTTGAGACTGCTTTTGTGTTTTTGGGTTTTTCTTTTCTTTTCTTTCTGAGACAGTGGGACATAAGAGGGACTCCAGACCAAGAAGGAGAAACCTTAGATGAGCAAAGAAAGTGACTTAACTGAAGATGATGGGGGGCACCCTAATGCACATGATGTATATTCACAAACATATCAAAGTCAATCACTAAACTGAACTTGAGAAGGAGGGATGGCAAGGGAGTGGGGCAGGAATTGGGAACTGGGGAAGGGTTAAATGAGAAATATGTGCATGTATGCCCTTACCAGCGTGTACCTAACAAAGATGTATGATTTCAGTGCACCAATAAAAAAGAATGAAAAAAAAATTACAGAAATTTAACCCTTTGAGAAAAGAGCTGTTAATGTTCACCTCTTTCCTCTTTTTTTTTTTTTTTTTTTTTTTTTTTTGCGGTACTGGGGATTGAACTCAGGGGCATTCTACCTCCGAGCTATACCCCCAGTCCTATTTTTTATTCTTTATTTTGAAATCGAGTCTCACTAAGTTGCGGAGTGCCTCACTAGGTAGCTGAGGCTGGCCGTGAACCCGGATCCCACCTCTTTCCTCTTGATCAACTCCTGAACTCTGTTTTGTCTCATAAAACATTTCAATAACCCTCTACGTAAAATGTTTTCTTCTAAAATTTTAGAAGTGTGTGTATTGATTGAATGCATTGGATTGTATGGCTGCAAATGAGAATCAGGATTCATGCCCCTCCATCACTCTTCTATTCCAGAAATTTTTCTGATTATTTTCAGTAGCATTTTTCTTAGGTGAATTTTTCAATTTAAATATTGTTTGCATTTTAATTGGGGCTTTACTGAATACAACTACTTTAAGGAAAATTGACATTTTTGCTTTATTGTGTCTTCCTATTCAAGGGTGTGGTATTACTTACCCTTAAATGATAATTTATGTTCCTGGAGTTCCAAAAGCTATTGATTTTGTCTATTAACTTTGTATTCTGCCAACTTATTTTTCTTAGAGTTTTTGGTCTGTTCTCCTGACTACTATGTAATCATTCTGTCTGAAAATGACCATTGTATAGACCTCTTTCTAAAAACTATGCCTTTTATTTCTTCTTCATGTCTACCAGTACTGGACAGTACTTACAGAATAATGTTAAGTGACACTGTTGTTTCTTACTGACTTTAATTCAAATGTGAGCCATGAAAGTGAGGCAAATATATAATTTCAAAATTTTTAGTAACTACATTTAAAAAAGTAAAAAGACACAGGCAAAATTAGTTTGATTTTAGTTTATGCAATATATTGAAAATGGCCAGACATGTTTGTGCAAACTTATAATCCCAGCACTTGGGATGCTAAGACAGAAGGATCACAAATTCAAGAACAGCCTCAGCAACTTAGTAAGTCCCTCAAAAATGTTAGCAAGATGCTGTTTCAAAATTTTAAAAATTATAAAGATAGGGCTGAGGGTGTAGCTCGGAAGTAGAATGCCCCTGGGTTTAATCTCCAGTTTTATATATATATATATATATATATATATATATATATATATATATATATATATATACACACACACACACACACACACACACATTTCACCATGTACTCAACATAAAAACTGTCATTGAGAAATTATTTTACATTCTTTTTTTTCATACTGTGTTTGAAATCCTGTCTGTATTTTACACATTCAACACATCTCAATTCACACTAGCCACATTTCAAGTGTTCACCAGTACATATGGCTAATGACTACCATACTAGACAATGGATTTCTAGTGTATTTACTTTTAGCTAGGCATGGTGGCCCCACTTGAGAGGTTGAGATAGTAGGACTGCAGGTTCAAAGCTAGCCTCAGCATCTTAGTGAAACCCTGCTCAAAATAAAAAATAAAATGGGTCTGGCAGTATACTGCAGAGGTAAAATGCCTCTGGGGTTCAACCTTCAGTAGCAAAAAGGAAGTTAGAGCAGATCACACCTATAACAGTTTTATACTCTCCCTCATTTTGATATGCTCTTTTTTGAGTGTGACAAAAAGGGGTAGCATATTAGCCAGGACACCAACTGTCATTCATTAGTAGTGGACAGAATTATGTTCCACAGTCCTTGGAAAATCTTTTCATGCTAGGCTTCCTTTTCAAATGTTTCCTCAAACTGGGCAGGGTGGCTGCATATCTGTAACCTCAGTACTTGGGAGGATGAGACAAGAGGATCACAGGTTCAAGGCCAACCTCAGCAACTTAGCACGACCCTGTTTCAAAATAAAAAATAGAAAAAGGGTTGGAGGTATAGCTCAGAAGTAGAATGTCCCTGGTTCTTACCCCCAGTACCCCACCAGATTATTTGCTTTTTTAAAGAAATGGGTTAAAAATAAGGATGTCTACCCAGCTATTACTTGTCCACCAGTTTGTAAAATTACATTAAAATTCTCTTCCTTTTAACTTAATACTATGGTATTACTGTATAGATTCTCTAACATGAAAGTACCCCTAAAGTCTAGGAATAAATCCTAAATGATTTGGCTATATTGTCCTTTTAAAATAATTCTATTTGCCTACATGAATTACTTTTTGCCTACATAGTTTTCTTCTTGTATGCTTTTTGCCTATATAGTTTTCTTTTTATATGCTCTTAATCATTGTTACACTGCTTCCTAATAAAATTGAAAACTTGCCAGGAACAATGAAACATGCCTATAATCTTAGTACTTAGGAGGCTGAAAAAGGAGGATGACAGATTCTAGGGCAACTTAGACCCTGTTGCAAAATAAAAAATAAAGAGGGTTTGGGTTATATCTCACAAGTAGAATGCCCCTGGTTCAATCCCCAGTACCAAATCAAAAATAAAGTTGAAAACTTTTTCTTTATGCTATGAAAGGATTTAATAATACCGAAACTGTATATTTCTGAAATGTTTGAAAGAAACTATGAATCATCTGAGCTTGGCAATAGTAGTAGTCCCTTGAAATTTGTAGAATTAACAAAAAATTTGTTTTTGTTTTTGTTTTGTTTTTGTGGGACTGGGAATTGAGACCAGGAGCATTCTACCTCCAAGCTATACTACAGTCCTATTTTTTATTCTTTATTTTTGAAACAGGATCTAAGTTGTGGAGGGCCTCACTAAGTCACTAAGTAGCTGAGGTTGGCCGCAAACTCTGATCCTCTGGTCTCAGTCTCCCAAGTACTGGGATAATAAGTGTGTGCAACCACGCCTGGCTTTTTTTTTTTTTTTTTAACTACAATACTCAAAGTTATTGTAGTAGATTTTTTTTTTTTTTTTTTTTTTTTTGCGGTACTGGGGATTGAACTCAGGGGCATTCTACCTCCAAGCTACACCCCCAGCCCTATTTTTTTATTCTTTATTTTGAAACAGGGTCTCACTAAGTTGCAGAGTACCTCACTAGGTAGCTGAGGCTGGCTGTGAACCCGGATCCTCCCGTCTCAGCCTCCCAAATGCTGGGATTACAAGCGTGCGCCACCACGCCCGGCTGTAGTAGAATTTTTAAGCAATTAATGCATAGAGGCATTTTGTATCAAAAGATAAATAATTTATTTTTTAAGGATTATTTTTGGGATTATTTAAGTAACTCCCAACAACTTTTGGTATGGTTTCAAATAAAAGTCACTATGTAAAAGTGTGTATTATATGAAAATACCCTGATATTTAATATTACATTTTAAGAAAATACAGAAGAAATGAAAAGTCACCAATATCATGACATTGACATGAGAAAGAGGACTTTTGAATTTTGATTAAAGATGACAGGTTTTAGGCCTACAAGACACTACCCATTAATCATTACTCATCTAGTATCTTGAGTCTGCCAAAATGCATTTTTATCTGAGGAATCCAAGCATAAAGTACCTTTGGATAGCACAATGAATATAGGATCTGATATATTGGGCATAACTCCCAAAACACAGTTGGTCTATCTGTCCTCAAAACTCAATCTACTCTGTGACATCATTCAGTATATTCTACAGCATTAGGTCTTTACATGGTACTCTTCTTTCAACATAGCTACTTACTGTTCCTCCAGGAATACTGATTCTATCTCCTGATTTCTTCTATAGGAGTTTATTGTACTGATTAAGCCCTTTGCATGTATTTGAAGTTTTCTTTTTACTGGCTTCTTTCCTTTAGCATATAAACAACCTGAAATCTCTGCCAACCTGCATCACAAACAGAAGCCTTCCCACTCTGCTTTATCCTCCACCACTTACCCTCTCTTCTCCCCTTCAAATGGTAAGCTAAAGCAAATCATACCTATAACAGTTTTATACTCTTGCTCTTTTGAAAGTGACACAAAGGGGTGGCATATTAGCCAGGGTGTCAACTGTCATTAGTAGTGGACAGTACAGTCTTATCTGAGTTACAGCCCATAGTTAGAGTCTATCAACAGAAGTATCCTTCTGTTTATTCTCAGAGATTTAATGCTTCTAGTCTCTGCTACTGCTTTTCTCCTTGATGCCTTAACCAAATATGCAAGGTTCTCTCATTCCTCACCCTGTAAGAATGGCTCCATCAAACTGATCATGGTAAAATGTTATCAAAGTTCCCCAATGATCAAATCCAGTGAGTACTTGTAACAACTCTCTGTAGCAATGTGGCTGACCACATCAGTTTATCGTTTCTGTACCATTTCAGCTCCCTAACACTTTGGTTTTAAAACTCTTATCTTTATCCCAAGTACCTTTTCTAACTTCTCTTCCTCTGTAGGATTCTTAGATGTCATTGTTTTCAGAATTCTATTCTTGACCCTTTATTCAAACTCTACATGTAGAGTTTCACTGGTCAACTTCATCTACCATGGTGCCTCCTATTTAGAGGAAATTCACTGAAATGTAAAGTCAGACTTGGCTGAATTTCAAACTCAAATAGCAACTGCCCACTGTTCTCAACCAGACAAATCTGCTTTGATGAATCACAGGCACCTGGAAGTCAATGTCCCCTTTCTACCTTCACCTACTGCTTGATAATATAAGTGGCAATGGCCATCCACCAAGTCATTCCAACCTAAAACCTAAAAGTCCCTCTGATGTTTTGCTTCACCTTCACATTGACTAATTACTTTTGATTACTACCTTCTGAATATGTGGAATACGTCTCTCGACTAATATCATTCCAGAATGTTCCAATTTCCAGAGCTTCATCATTTCTTGCTAAATTATTGCAGTATCTTCCTAACTAGTACCTCTGCCTCCCACCTTGATTTCCTGTTGGTCTATTCACCATTTACCATATAGTAATGTAAGACAAATCTCACTGTAGTATCCTTCTTCTTAAAATAAAACCTTCAATGTTCACCATATTTTTATGCCATAATCCATATAAAAGACAATTGACATAAGACTAAAACAGCTAGACAATTATTATAATTATGGGCCAAAGCATGTGCAAAAACATCTGAATATTATAGTTAATTCCTGGAACATTAGCTATTATTCCATATCTTTCCCTCCCACTCAAAAAGAACATCTGAAGAACAAAGGAAAGTGAGAATGAAATTATAATCATGAATCTGCTCTAAATTTTTAGCAAAAGTAAATAATTTGCAATGTCTATGTGACTCTCCCACCTAATTTTGGTATATGCTAGAGAGACGCAGTACCCTGAATACCACTGGCTGAAGGAATAAAATGTAAACCTTTTGAGAACCAGAGAGTCCTCTATGGTACAGCAGAGTAGGCTCTGCACTGCTAAGGCCAGGTCCCAAAAATTGTTGTCCATGGGAATGGAGTTGTGCCACTGAGCCAGACCTAAGCCTACATCCAATTTCATCTCTTGCAGCACCCCTATCAAACATGATGTTTCAGTCATACTGAAGTATGGGAATTTCCGTCACAGTTTCACTTTTCACCTTATATACTCTCTTCCTTATGCCTGAAGTTCCTGTCTTAATTCAAATGCTACATGTCAAGCATTTTATCAAGCCAGGAAAAAGTGAATAAACTGTTTAAAATATATTTATTGAATTTAAATTTCTATTTTATAGTTTTGGAAAGTGGGTAAAAATCAAAGAGGTAATTCACTCCCCTCCAAATGAATAGCTCCCACTGTTGTCAAAAATAGATCTCCAGAGACCTGAGGAACACCACTATCAATGTTTCATGCTCCTCTCTCCCCCACCTCAACTCTTGCTTCATTTTTCTTCCATCCTCCCATTAAGGGCCAGATGGTCTTGTCCAATCTGTGAAGCTTCTTTCTATAATAGGAGACAATTTTAAAAGGACTGGGTGTGACCCTAGTCCCATGCTTACTGACTGAACTACTTCTTTTTTTTTTTTTTTTTTTTTTTTTTTTTTGCGGTATTGGGGATTGAACTCAGGGGCATTCTACCTCCGAGCTATACCCCCAGTCCTATTTTTTATTCTTTATTTTGAAACCGAGTCTCACTAAGTTGCAGAGTGCCTCACTAGGTTGACTGAACTACTTCTAACCCCTAAATTCATCTCTATCTAGCAACTTTAGTAGCTATTTCACAGATGTACCATAGCACTTTAACTGTAAAATGCTGTACAGACATTATAGTTACTATTATTGCTAGGCATTCAAGAGGCTACTTATCATTCCATACAAGTTAAGCTACCCGTGTTATTAACACTGAAATCTAAATATCCACCAATTTGGAAGGGGGATATATAGGTTGGCTGAAATTTGAATCTATGAATTTTTCTTAAAAAGAAAATTTGTATTATTTTTATCCATACATAGTAGTTTCAAGCAGAATCTCTAAATATCTGGACTCACTCTCCCTAACCCAACCCCACTCCACCCCACCCCACATATATTTGAAAACAGGTGGGTTGAGGTTTCAGTGTCACATGGCTGTGGATTGCTGCTGGCATTTGATGCCCTAGAGCCAGGGATGTTAAATATACTACAGAAGTGCTCTTCTGGAAGCACAACAAAAGACTTCAAACTAGATACAGAAAAGGCACTCTGAACCTACCTAGACCAAAAATTATAGTCAGAAGACTATAGATCAGAAAAGAATGCCACTTAGGGAAGCTATGGAATAAGGAGCATTCACCTCACAATCTTATTATTTCTATTATTTTAATAGCAAATATTTTTAATACAACTGGTATAAAGTTGAACACATACTGCTCATATTTACATTGTATAATTACAAATTAAAGTGGAATATAATGGTTAGTTTATGTTTTTGATTATTGTTAATCAGTGCTATAACAACACTGGATGATAGAAGATTTGAAGTCAGCCTCAGCAACTTAGCAAGGCTCTCAGCAACTTAGCAAGACCCTACTTCCAAATAAAAGTAAAATAGGGCCAGATGTGTAGCTCTGAGGTAGAAAACCCCTAGATGCCATCCCCAGTACCACACACAAAAAAACCTAACACATCAGAATACAGCTTACTAATGCCTCTATTCCTCTGATATCCAGCAAAATAAACATTAATTTCTTTTATTTGCATGCATTTAAAAAACATATTATTGGTGCATTTAATCATACATCTCTGTTAGGTACAACCTGGTAAAGGCATACATGCACACATCTCTCATTTAATCCTTCCCCATTCCTGTCCCATTCCCTCCCCCTCTCTCCTTCTCAAGTTTAGTTTAGTAATTGACTGATATGTTTGTGAAAGTACATCATGTGCATTAGGGTGTTTCCCTCACCTTCAGTTAAGTCACCTTCTTTGCTTATCTAAGGATTCTCCTTCTTCGTCTAGAGTCCCTCTCACAACCCTCTTTCTCCCTAGCTTCCACATATTAGGGAGAGCATACGATTTTTTACTTTTTGTGACTAACTAATCTCACTTAGCATAATGTTTTCCAGTTCCATCCATTTCTCTGCAAATGACATGATTTTGTTCTTCTTTATGGCTGAGTAAAATTCTATTGTGTACATATCCCATAGTTTTGTAATCCATTCATCTGTTGATGGACATCTTGGCTGGTTCCACAGTTTGGCAATAAACATTAATTTCTAAATATTTAAAGATCTACACTGCTATGTCTGATATTGCTATTCAAAACTTTTGGCTTACCTCATATGGTAGTTTATCAAAATATCCATTATTTGGCCCTTCTCTGAGGGAAGCACTGCTGAATTTTTTGCTAAGACTGTCCATTCCACAACCATCCTTTTCTTCATAATCATCGTCTTCTAGATCGTTCATGTCAATAAGTGAAGTCTTGAGAGGAAGCACTGGTTTGTCCTTCATACCATGTAGCACAACTGCGTCTAATTCAGTGTAATAATCCAGAAGAGAACTATTTACTTCCAGCCGTATAAGATTTGTGGGAAAATTTATCTGCTTAATACAAGGTTTAAACTGGCGAGCCTGGGAAGCATTCACCTTCGTAGGCCTCTCTGACCAAAGAATCTCCCATCTGCCAAAGAAAAAAACTTCCGTATAATACAGTTTAGAATGAGATCTACAGGTACTTTAAGGTTATGGCCCCATGCCCAGTACACTACAGTGTGAAACAAAGGTGGCACAGAAGAACTGTTTTCAGGATATGAAAAAATGGTAAAAACTAATGTCATAGATATTACTTAAATTATTTTAAAAAGTCCCTCCAAAATCCTTTTTTAAAAAAAAACTTTGGTGAATTATAATTATACATAAGAGTAGGCTTGATAGTGATATATTCATACCTGCACACAGTATAATTTAGTCTTCATAAGAACCCCCTTTCACCCTTTTTCTCTACAGTTTCCACATATGATAGAAAGCATATAACCCTTTTAAAAAAATCCTTGTTTGTTTTTTGCAATTTAAAGACTAGTAATAAGCAGTTAAAGGTATCTGAAGAACAGTATTCAGTTTTACAGAGTAAGTAAGCCCCTAGAATAAAGCAAACAGGAAAAAGTTGTCCTGTGCACACATCCTAAACCAATTGCAAAAACTGAACCAAACATCTTGCCTCACAAAGCTCTCCTCCAGCTTTCCATTCTTGAACTGGCCTCACACCAATTAAAAACTTTCATGTTATCTTCGATTCTTCTCCTTTTTTAATGTACTCATTAAGTTTTATCACATTTTTTTTTTCCGGAAACTGTCTTATATGCCCTTCTCCTAAATTTTCATATTTGTCATGTTTTAGTCATTCTTTTCTACCTAGTACCTATCAAATCTCTTACATGTAACAGGTGAATAGCATCCACTGCTATCCCTCCAAATGAACTCCCACTCTCTAGCCAAATTCATCATTACTTTCTATCTATGCGGTACATTTATTTCCACCTTGTATCTTTGTCCAGTGAGATGCCCAAACAACTGCTATTATTTGTCCACCTATTTTCATGGCTTAACTCATCTTCCACATCCATATAAGTCTTCTTATGAAAGTATTTTCCAAAATTATTTGAAGATTTTTTATAATATAGAATCATCAGGTGTCTAGCATTCTCATATATATCCTAATTAACTACTACTCTAATATTGTTTTCTAATATGGCACAGAAAATTAGGCACATAAAAGTACTTCAGTATACATTTTCTATTTTCTTTGGCTAGCAGGATTTTTTAATTTTATGCCAAAGAATAAGAATACTTTTAGGTTTCTCAGTATGCACTACAAACTGTTTTCCAAAAAGTCTATGCTGATAGTACATAAAAATGCATTATCTACTTTAAAAATAATCTCTAATTTCATAATGAGCCATGCCTCCTTATATAATTTATAAATCACTGATTATTAATGACTTAAATATTTTAATGTATTTATTAATCATGAGGCTTTTACCCTCAATAAACTATCATTACCTGACCAAGGGCCTACTGAGATCTAAGTAAAAACTGATTAACTACAGGGCGGCATACAGGAAACTGAAGCAGATAAAAACTATTGACATACAGGTACTCTTACGGTGTTTAGGCCAAAAAGGGGTTAAGAAAGGCATATAGCCCTGATCTTAGAAGATTAGAAAAGGGAAATATGGCAATTTCTGCATTCAGGAATAGCATAAGACAGATGCACAATGGTAATTATTTTCTATCTTTAAACATTTTTTAAGTTTAAAATTATTCATTTTATTAACATGTATTAATTGTACATACTAATGCAGTTCAGTGTGATATTTCCTAATATACATGCAGCACGCACCGATCAAATCTAACCTCCCTTTTCCACCCTCTCCCCCACACCCTTTTGTCAGTCTTCTACTTCCAGGTCGACATATTTTAGCTTTCACATATGAGACAAAACATGTGGTGCTTGTCTTTTTGTGTCTGGCTTATTTCATTTAAAGTATTGTCCTTTAGTTCCATCCATTTTGCTGCAAATGACAGAATTTCTTTCTTTCTTTTTTTGTTACGGTTGAATAATAATCCATTAGGTATATATACCACATTTTCTTTATTCATTCATCTGTTGACTGGGCACCTAGGCTGATTCACATCTTAGCTATTGTGAATAAGCCCACACTAATATGAGTACTCAGGTGTCTCTTTGGCATGCTGACCTCATTTCCTCTGGATATGTTCCCAGCAGTGGGAAACTCAATGGAAATTTTAGTAAACACATCACCAAGAGAATCACGAACCACAGAATAGGGACTATAACAGAAGGAAACTTTCACAGTTTCCAGTACCTTTATAATCATTCCATATTTATTATTTTTGCAGTCTTTCCTGAAAATTAGAAATAAAACCTATCTAAGATAAAAACCTGTATTTATATTCAGAGACAATGTCCCAGCCCACCTCTAAGTGGAAACTAACAAACTGTCATTCTGTGTGAAGGGCCTAGATAATTCTAACTCAAAGGACAAAATCATGTTTCTTCAAACACGAAGTTAAGGGGACTAGTATATGATAAGTTTGTGAAACTGTTGCTTAAGCAATAATCTTGGGCAGCAAATTCTCTCTGTGACAGCCTCTTTCATTCTCCCTAACCCCCGCCCCCCTTTTAGCACTGGAGATTGAATCCAGGGCTTCATGCATAGCAGGAAACTACTCTACCACTGAGCTATATCCCCACACCTTTTTACTTTACTTTGAGGCAGGCTCTCATTAAGTTGCCCAGGCTGGCCTGGAACTTGAAATCCTCTTCCCTCAGCCTCCCAAGCAGCTGGGACTGCAGATGTGTGCCATTTCTTCTGTCTCTCCTTGCTTTCTTAACTTTACTAGATGGTTTAAGAGCTTTCAACACATAATAAGTGCAAACCATTAAATTTCATCTCCAAATAACATTCTAATGTTTCTTTAATCACTTTGTCATTTTCTTCCTCCCCCTTTCCCTATATCTATCTTCTAAATTGTAACCCTGAACTAGCCTATTTTCTGACTCTTACACAGCATTTATTAAGATCTTATTCTCTGTGTCAAGCCTCTCAATACTATTTCTTTTCTTTTTCTCTTAATAAGGGAACTAAGCATGAAGTCAAAAAATACTGAGGTCTGGTAGAACTACCTATAACTTTTCTATTTTCTGTTTCATTGGCTGAAAAAAAGAATGCAATTGGAATAATGTTAAAGACTACTTTAAGAAGTCCATTTCCTGCAAATGAATTCCTGAGCTGCTCCAACACACTCCTTTGCATAAAACCAAGTACTCAATTAAAACAAGCAGTACTATCCAATGGTTTTCACTGCATTATAGAAGTTTTCCATGATTAATGCAAATAGGGAACGTATACTGATATACACAAACATACACACGCACATATCCTTGTAAAATGACAACTGTTCTTTATTCAAGATTCTGATAATGCTAATTTCTTAACTATGAAACAAACAGGTTTCTTTTATAAAAGACTGTTGGTTTTTCATTTGTCGTGTGTGTGTGTGGTGTTGGAGATTGAACCCAGGGGCATTCTACCTCCAAGCTAAACCCCTAGCCCTATTTTAATTTTTTAAATTTGTAATCAGGGTCTCAATAAATTATTGAGAGCACTGCTAAGTTGGTGAGGCTGGCTTTGAACCTGTGATCTTCCTGTCTTAGGAATTACTAGGATTACAGGCATGTGTACCACACCTTGCCTTCATTTGTCTTTTTAATGTCTGCTTATTTAGCAAAGTAAATAATCTGAGAACTCTATAAACATTCCCTAATTCTTATAACCATTATTATGTTTACAAGGTTATTGCATCTGACTCCTCCAACTCATGCTCCACTTCGATCCCCTGGTCAGTTCTTCTGCTCATTCTCTAGATGGGCTTGCTTCACCCCTTGGGACTTACACCTGCAGTCTGTTCACAGAACTATCCTGGACTCCTGCAGCCTCTATATTCAGAGAGAGGCATGTGCTCAAAGATTTCGGTCCCCCTGCTCACCTCTCCAGCCCATAGTCAAAGACTAACTAGTGCAGGCAGCCTGGTGCAGGAGACTGAATTTTCACATGAAATTGCATCCTTGCTTTACTTCCTCATCTTCTCTATTGCCCTCTCCCTTACTAGTTTCTCCTCAAGCACTTGTATTAAACAACTTCACAGGAATAGTAATCTCAAGGTCTGTTTCTGGGAAGCTGGATTCAAGAAAGCTGTAAAATCCCAAACTCTAGGAACCACTATTCAGATCTTAATGTTCTCCCAGCTTGCATCCCACAATAGCTTTTTCTCTACACTTTTCTCACTTCTGCAAACACCATGATTTCATGTTTGAATGTGCTTCCTTTCTCCGTCCCTCCTACCCACACTACAGCTTTCCTCAACCCTCGTTCTCAGTGAATTCACTTCCTTAGGGAAGCTTTCTCTGGGCACCCTAGATTAGGTTCTCCCCTCTGTCAATGTATGTTCCCTATGATCTCATGACCCTCTTGCAGGCTAGTCTGTAGCTCAGAGAACAAGAGCCACTTTTGTTTGGCTCTGTTTTGTTCTCAGAAGTGAACTAGCAGAAAGGGTGTTCAATGAATGTTTTCCACTGTCTAAAGAAATTCACTAAAATAGTAAGAGTTACTGAATCTGGGTAGAAGAAGAATTATAGTTATTTTTCACATATAATTTCACGTATTTTCTAACACTTTTTTTTTAACCATGTAACATCTATTGATTTAATAATCAATACAATTTTAAAATGTCTTTTTTTTTTTTTTTTTTTTTTTTTTGCAGTACTGGGGATTGAACTCAGGGGCATTCTACCTCCGAGCTACAGCCCCAGCCCTGTGTTTTATTCTTTATTTAGAAACAGGGTCTAAGTTGCAAAGTGCCTCACGAGGTAGCTGAGGTTGGCTGCGAACCCGGATCCTCCAGACTCACCTCCCAAATGCTGGGATTACAAGCTTGTGCCACCATGCCTGGCTAAAATGCCTTTTCTTACACTGTAGTAATATATATTGGTCAGATTATTTTTCTCTTAAAATGTAATGGATATTTTCTGAGAGAATAAAGCTAAATACCAAAAAAAGCAAATTAGAAACACATCTGTAAAGTTTTATCTTTAATCATAAAATTGACATGGAATAATATTTCACTTAATAAGTAACAAAAATAATGAAATTCATTAACACATCCTGTGGCGAGGTTTGGCAAAATACACATATACATAGACTGCAGGTGGGAATATAAATGGGTACAGATCCTTTGGAGGGAAATTTGGCACCATATCAAAATTACAAACACCTATTTCCCTGGCCAAGCAACTCTTCTAGGAGACTTACCCCACAGATATATCTGTGCACTGGTCAAACGACTTATGATAAGGTCATTCCCCATAACAGTTAAGGACTAGTGAATAAACTGGGGGTAATGTATATACACTATACATTATTTGCAGAAAAGAAGGAGAAAGCTCTCTTGGTACTTACATGAACAGACCCAATATGCTACTTGGTGAAACAAAATAATGTGAGCAGTATGCTTGTTATGTGAATAAGGAAAATAAAAATGTATTTGTATTAGCTTCTATCTGCACAAAGAAACTGAAAAGATACCAAGAAAGCTGATAAAAGTGGTTTTTTTGGGGAAAGGGATGGATCCTAGGCACATGGAGAGCATGGTATGTGCAAGGCTGCATTATATACTTTTTAGATCATTGACCTATGTGATTATATGATCCAGTAAAATAATTGTATTTCTTAAAAATCAGGAGGGTAAATAACAAAAACAAGAAAGAGGAAAGAGAGAAAGAGAGAGGAGCTGCTACACAAACTAATGATATAAGCAGTTTTGTAGAGAAAATGTATGAATTACTTAAAGCAACACATTTTTAAAAGAATATCCTTGTTACAAAAGCATCCACCTAACATTAAAGCTATTCTGTTAAGGACCTTCTCCAAAGTATCACTCTGCAGGCCTATTTTGAGTTATTCAAAGTATTTATAAGCAATAACATGGTGCCTGTTTGAAAATATTTTAGAAGTTATATTTCCTATCAACTTTTCAGATTGGTCCATGTCCCGATTAGTTTAAATTGTGCTTTTCATTTACAGTAAATTCTGTGACAAGCAAATATCACAATCTATGAATATTATAATGTGAGGCATAACAGGTAAAAAGCATGCATTAATTCTTCATGTGTGTGATCTCTCTTCCCCATCAGCAAATTAAGAAAAATAATAAAAATCAAATGTGTTTAAATTACTTTAGATAATGCTCCCCCCCCAAAAAAAAAAGACCTCCAATATGAAAACAACAAAACCTTTCCACTATATAACTTAGGGCATTAAAAATGAATCTTACCTTACTTCAGCTGGGGGACTTGGAGAATAAGGGTTTGCAGAACAAGCCAGAATTCTAATGACTGCTCCAGGATGATAAGTTTCCAGAACATGAACAGCTGTAGGATACACCTGGTGTTCAAAAGTGAGTTCCACATAGTCCTGGCTCTGAAAATTAGGTGGCGTCCTCTTGAATGGCAAGGAAGCACTGGGACACTGATCCCACCATGTTCCATAAGTTCGAAAGACAGCTGTCTGAGTAAAGTCACCAGAACTTGGGAATACATTTGGTACACCTGCCAAATTCCACATGGTATAGGACATGCTGTTCTCACTTCCATAATGGGAACTGAAATCCACTACTTCTTTGGCATACTGGACCACCTCTGCATTGAGAGGGGAAGTCCGGCTGTTTGATTCTATAGTTCTATGGCTGTTCATCATTTCTCCTCTTGTAGCTGTCCTGGCTCGGCGCCGAAGGCACATATAATAAAACATAGTCAGAACTGTTAACATGGGAAAGACTGGTGACATCTAGATGTGAATTATGAAGCTTCAAAAGGTCAGGTGTCCTCAGTAAGACGCGAGAACTCTTTGAAGGATGTTCTAAAAAATGAATGGCCTGGTGAAATAAAATAATTTAAACAAGCAGAAAAATGCATGGCTAAGTTAACAGGCTTTACTCCCAATGTACTCACCCAGAACACTTTGAAAAAATAAGTTTTAAACTATAAAATGTGAATTTCTGCTATAAATAATTTATCTACTATATTTGTAAGAAACTTAAAATAGTGTAAATGTATATAATTTTATGCTAAATGGGAAACAAAACTGATATTATAAGGCAATGAAGATGTATGATCCCAAAAGCCAAATTATATATAAAATTATAACTACCATTCAAAAAATATCAAGTCCTTGAACCTTCAAACTTAAAATTTGTTCTGTGGTAAACCACTAAAATACTGTTATAAATTGAAAACAATCTCAGGTATTACCATTTATAATTCCCTATTGTTAATTATTATTCTCTTCTAAACATGATCAGTACAAATTTTACATTATGGGAATATAGTTTTTGGAGCTGACAGTTAATTCAGACCAACTAAATTAACTGCTGTACACATCACAGATCACCAGACAGTGTTTAATTTATAACTCTCAGCACTATTGGTTGGGGCAGTCCTTGGCTG
Source organism: Graphiurus murinus (assembly GCA_004027655.1). NCBI lineage: Eukaryota > Metazoa > Chordata > Mammalia > Rodentia > Gliridae > Graphiurus > Graphiurus murinus. The sequence goes on from PVLC010011885.1 coordinate 16,858, forward strand.
GTTGGCATCTGGTTTGTTGCCAGCTACTCTTAGAAATCACTCACCCCAGATAGAATGGTCACAGGATACACACGGGAAATGCAGAAGTTGGCACTCATCTCTGTGGTCTGAAATTTGCATGCTGCTTTCAGGTACAAATGCTGAAATGTGACATTCTTTTACCTGTAAGATAAGAATTTTGGAAAACATTTTTATTTGCAAATTAGGAAACCAAATGTCCCCAAACCATCATTACTATTATAAACAGCCATTTGTTAAACACAGGACTTTCAAATCAAACAGGTTATCTTTTTCTATAATTTTATGGACAATTTTTTTGAGTTAGTATTTTTTAACTTTAAGACAGACTGTAACAAAAATATAATAATTAACCCTTTTTATGTAGAGGTTGCAAACTCATATTTTTGTTTCAAACTATATCTGCAGACAAATTTTACTAAGACCAAACAGTATTTTTAAAATTTAGCTGTGTATAGTAGTACATGCCTGCAATCCTGGTACTTGGGAGGCTGAGACAGGAGGATCACAGGTTCAAAGCCAGCCTCAGCAATGTAAGAGGGTCTTAGCAGCTTAGTGAGGCTCTCAGCAACTTAACTAGACCTTGTTTCCAAATAAAAAACAAAACAGGGCTGGAATTTCCCTAAATTCAATCCCCAATACCAAAAATAATTAATAAACAAATAAATAAATTTTGGTCTAGTTTATAACCTCATCAATAGAGAAGACCTCCAAGAGGCCTAAGCTCTCCCAGAGGTCACTCTTGTTCCTAGTTAAGTGCCACTCATTTATAACACTAGCCTTGTGCATGTCCTCACTAAGTAGGCAATCTCTTGTCAATATAAACAAGGAAATCAAACATTTATTCTGGTACCTGTAAAGTCTTGAGTTTAACTTCTCTTAAGTAAAAGAAGGTCAATATACCAACTTTTCTTTAGTGGAGCAATGTGCTAGCCCTCCAAAACTTTATTACTAAGATTAGAAAACATTACTTTCATTAAATATCTCTATCATTCAAAAAACCTCCAGTGGCTTTTTCTGACATACACAATATAATCTAACTTCCTTTTTTGGTGTTTCAAGGCTGGACAGATCTCTTCTTATTTAACCCAGAAAACCCAGTCAACTTCTAACCATCCTTTACATTTTACTTTAAGTCTCAATTGCTCTCATTTCTTTTCCAACCATTTGATTCCACATTACTAGGCTTACTCTCTGGTGCTGAATAGAACTGCATTTGTATCTGACTTAGCTCCACCAAGGATTATATTAGGAATACATTTCTTGAAGATCAAGCCAAAGGTCTCTATTTCTTAAAGTATTCAATATGTAAGAGGCTCAAAATACTTGACATACTAATAGAAAGGTGATGAGAAAACAAAAAAACTTACAAAAGTCTAAAATAACTTTAAATTATACAAGAGCATCCCTCTACCTCTCCAATCCAGCCAGGTCAAAACACACTGAGATGCTTGATAAAACACAACCAGTGAAACAGTCAATAAAGGGTTGAGCTTGAAACAAGTACAAAGAACCTATAGTTGTGAGAAATAAAGAGGAAAGTCAAAGAGCTAAAGACTCACAAAATTGGTTCTTTGCCATGATGGTTATAAAAGGACTTTCTAATACCCATGCAGGGAAGTTACCTCATAATACAGGTCAAATTTGGAAGGACTCACACAAAACCAAAACTCAGAAAGAATCACCCTGAAATCATGATCACAAAAACTTAGTTAACTAGGCAGGAAGCCTAAGGAGGTATAGCAATTGAGGCATGGGTGAAAAGTCACCAGGGGAAATCTGAATACTAGTAGGCATGTGCCATACATAATATGGGCCTAAATTCATATTACTCTCGGGATTTAGAACCCCACTCCACTCCCAAACAAACAAACAAAACAGTAACAAGAAAAAGTTCCAAACTGGTAAAATATTAGGACCTGGTAGGCACAAACATGAAACCTCTTTGCAGGGATGTTTCAGCACAGAACAAACTGAACTCTTACCAAAGATGCATCATAGTAATATTATAAACCACTATAAAAATGAACAGCAATGAGGTTCATCAGTAAACTCTGCAAAGGGAGAAATTCTTATTCTTAACATTCCAAGAACAAAAATACAAGAACAACTGGAACAAGACTTTTTCTGAAGAAGGGTAATAAAGTGTTTATTAAAATATAGTCATATGCCACATAATGATTTTTTGGTCAATATGGATGGATGGAAGAATTAACTGTATGACCTTTGGAAACCTCACTCTACAACTAAGCTCCTTCCACTTTCTTTCAAGAAACTGTGTTTATCAGAAGGTAAAAGTTTTATAACACCAAAGAAACATCTGCAAAATAAGAAATAATTCATATGAACTTTCACAATCATTCTTGGCAAAAAGAAGATTGACACAAATTGTGAAAGTAAAATTTTGTTTGATATACCAAGCCACAAACTTTATAACTGTTCTTTGGCTAGTTTTCAAAATTGCACATTATAGGATAATACCAAAGTCAGCAAGACTGTCATATGGGCAACATTATTATTTATTTTTATTTTTAAAAAGCTTTTTGTGGTGCTAGGGATCAAATCTAGGGCCTCATGCATGCTAGGCAAGCACTCTATCACTGAGCTACATTCCAGCCCTGGTAAAATTATTTTTTAAAGCTCTGTTAAAGTTAAGTAAAATATGCATTAAAGCAACATATGAATAACTTGACTTATAAACTTTATGTGTTATATGGTGAAGCTTCTTCAGTATAGAAATATAAAATGGATACTTTGATTTTTTTCCCCTCAATTCTTCAGAAAAAAAACTTCAGTTAATTCTTTATGAAATCAAGCTAAAAATGACAAAATAAATATTTCAAAAAGAAAAAACAATGCATTGTGCACTGAAAAAGAATTCTTTCATTCTTTTTCCATCAATGCAATTCAGATAACATTACAGAAGTTAAAACCTGTTTTTGAAAATAAACATACATAGAAATTAAAATAGGGAAATGTGCAAACCCACTGCTAACACCCTTCACTGATTCTAAATTCCTTTTCAATCTAGTAAGATGACACATAAAGATGTTTTCAGAGTAGTGAGGAACATATGGAGAAGAAAGGATAGCTCCCTCTACTTTTCCCTGGGAAATGAAGCTGAAAAAGGGAATAGAGCCATTGTCTCAGGACACATGTGGGTAACAGCGACCAGTGCAGAAGTCCAAATCGCCCATGTACTGTCTGGACTATTGCCAAGGCATACAGACTATTTGTGATAACCAATGAATATCCCAATGGGCAATGAACCAAGTGCAAAAAATACAATAATTCTATTTTATGAGGAGAATACAATTCAAAGACAAAATGATTTTTCCCATCTGAGGCAAATAAATAAATATTAGTCTGGAACACTAAATTTTCCAAAAGAGTGATTATAAAATGCACCTTTTGGGAGACATTATCTTTTCTAGCTCATTTAAAAAGCTATTTTAACTTTAAAGACTCTCACAACATATAAAAATATTATTTTCCAGTTATCAAGAAGTCAGAATTAAAAATAAAGTGGTCTCCATTTTATTTATTACTTAATCCAATCACTTATCAGCAAGGAGTTAAGAGGTAAGAAATTCTCCATGACACACTGAACTTTTATACTAGCACAATCAAGGAATACAAAACAGCCATTTTAACTTGTATCTTGAGATTTTCATCCTCCTTGGGAAACAACTTGCATTATACAACATGATTTTATTATAATACAACTTTATTTGCAACCACATCTTCCATATTATAAAATGCTTAACAAAGTTAAATAATACAATTACAGAGAAAGCAATAACAGTGGAAAAGAGAAATTAAGAGGTATAGACAAGGGAGAACATATGTTTACTACTGAGATTTGAAGTGAGATGGGGAGTCGATGAGGCGGAGAGAAGCAGGATGGCAGGAACTGCCAAGAAGACTGGATTGTGTTTCAGCAGAGGGAAAAAGAGGAAGGAAGAGGACTTTTCATGAAATAAACAAAAAGAGGCAATAGAATGATCTAGAGCTAGAACAATAGAAATACTAGGTCGACAGTAAAATGAAAGAACCTAGAAAACAAGTTTAAGCCTCAAAAGAAAATTCCCAACTTTATTGAAGTGGAAAGATATAGAAAAAGGTGAAAATGCCAGGCAATAAGGCACAGACATACACTGAAGGTCATTATAACACAATACTTACTTGAAAAATAGCACACAGAGACATGTCAATAAAGTAATAGAAAAAAAGTAGAATTTAGACAGCTTTGCAGCACAGTATCAAAATGTAATCAAATGCATAATGTTGTAATAAAATTTACAAAAGTCCAAACCTTAGTGTTTAGTTTCTGAATCTTAACAAAACTGGCCAAGACATAGTATTTTATGGAAAGGATTTTTCTGGTTGAACATAGCAATCAAAACAGGTGAACAAATGAAGGCAAATATCAACCAATAGTGGCATTATATTTGATCTTGGGGGAGTACTAACCAAATTACATGTGAATTTAATCCAACCCTCACCGTCAGTCCTCTTCCTGGCCTGCCTCCTCTATGCTTCCATGATAACCTCCCTGCCTATGTGGTAATTTCTTTATAGCCTCCTCCCCGGGTCTTCCTCCTCCTCATTCTTCTCCAATATATAGAGGTACCATTCTTTGATAATATGATATTCAAGAAAATTTCCCTTCGGTCTGCACCTGTCTTGCCCCTCTTCCTTTAACTTCCACATACCTACCGCCCTCGATGTAGACCCACCAGAGCCTCCCCGCACCCTTATGCCTCCACATCTCTAAGTCCTCCACTGAGGTGAGGTGGAATGCCCTTCCTCCTCCTGTGCTCTGGCACCTTCTCACCCATCCTTCAAGGTCGAGTTTAGAATTTATCCACTACTTATCTTCCCTTTACACTTATGTTACATATTGTCAATATTTCTTACCTGCTGAGGTAATTTTTCCCCCAACAGCCTATGGATTCCTCAAATTTAAAGAATATATCTTAATCAAAATTACTCTTAGGGCCTCGAGTATATCAATGTATGCTCAATAAACATTTCTTATTCTACGGAAATTTCCAGAGTAGATGGTATAAAAGAATTAAAATACATATATTTAAAATAAACACAGAAGCTGGGTGTGATAGCACACATCTGTCATCCCAGTACTAGGAAGGCTGACACAGGAGAATCACAGGTTCAAAACCAGCCTTGGAGCTGGGCGTGGTGGTGCACACTTGTAATCCCAGCATTCAGGAGGCTGAGACGGGAGGATCCGGGTTCGCGGCCAGCCTCAGCTACCTAGTGAGGCACTCTGCAACTTAGTGAGACTCGGTTTCAAAATAAAGAATAAAAAAAAAATAGGGCTGGGGGTGTAGCTCGGAGGTAGAACACCCCTGAGTTCAATCCCCAGACCCGCAAAAAACAAAACAAAACAAAAAAAACCCAGCCTTGGGCATTTAGTGAGGGACTTGACAACTTAGTGAGACCCTATTTTCAAATAAAAAATAAAATGGGAGCCGGCGTGGTAGCGCACGCTTGTAATCCCAGCATTCGGGAGGCTGAGACTGGAGGATCCTGGTTCGCGACCAGCCTCAGCTACCTAGTGAGGCACTCCGCAACTTAGTGAGACTCGGTTTCAAAATAAAGAATAAAAAATAGGGCTGGGGGGGGGGTAGCTCGGAGGTAGAATGCCCCTGAGTTCAATCCCCAGTACCGCAAAAAAAAAATAAAATGGGACTGGGGGTATAGCCTAGAGGTAGAATGCTGCTGGGTTCAATCCCCGGTTACCCCACCCCCACCCCCACCCCCAGAGAAATGAAACCAGTGACTCTCTAAGATAAGGTACATGTGAAAAAAGTTTCATATCTTGATAGAGAAAAAGAGGAAGAAAATGGATAATAAAAACCGAAACACAATAGGCGGGAATCAAATGTATGGAGTTCTTTGAAGCCATCCAAGATGGAATAGTACCCACATTGAAATTTCACTGTTCAAAGCAGGGGTAAAAAAGTAGTGACTACCGTTAGTACAAAAGCAGCCCAGAATACACAGAAGAGACTTGACTCTGGCCACAAAGAAGCTGATTGAAATTAAAGATTCATAAGAGGTGATTGGAGATGTAAAAGAAAGTCATTTTCTCAAGTACAATGATTTTTTTTTTTTAACACTTCAAATCTATGTTAAGACCATAGGTTGATTATGAAGAACTGGAAAGGTTATGGATGAAAAAGAAGTTCTTAAAAAATGGGGTAATCTAAGATCTAAAAGAAAAGACCAAGAGAGGTGAGAATACAAGAGCAAGGGTAAAAAGATGATTAATATTTTTCTGGTATTAGCCATGCTATGGGGAGCAACAATGAAGAGTTAAAAAAAAAGCATCACTGTTCCTTCAGTGCAATATTTAATTCCAATTGTATTATATGCTTAAAACTAACATATTGAAAAAATTAACAGTACAGTACAGAGACTACTGGAATTGATCCCTTAAAATGTTATATACCTCTCTCTTCCTCTAAATAAATAAATTGTTCTCCAGGTAAAACATTTTTATGATTTTTTTTTTCAACCAAAAAGGCCTGTATGGTTTGGATAACCATACCAAAGGCCCAGGTGTTAAAATCTTGGTCACAGCCTGTAGTGATATTGGGAGGTGGAGAACCTTTAAGATGTAGGAATTAGCGGAGAAAGTTATGTTACTGGTGGGCATGTCTTTGAAGATGATATTGGGACTGCAGCACCTTTTTCTTTCTTTTTGCTTCTTGGCTGCTATGAGGTGGATAGGCCTCTTCTGCCACATACTTAAGCGACGATGGACTGTGCTATTATAGGCTCAAAGCAACAGACTCAATGACCATGGACTAAAGGCTCTGAAACTATGAGCCAAAATAAATCCTTCTTCATTTCAAGTTGATTATCTCAGGTAATTGTTACAGTGTTGGAAAGTCCACTGACACAGGCCCCAAAACAGAACAAATAGGTGAAGTTCTTAAATGAACTAATCAGGTCAACATGGAGAATAAACACTCCTAACCAGCTTCAAAGTTTCTTGATATTCCAGGAAAGTGAAGGCAGAGGAAGAAGGAAGGGGAACCAACCAAGATGAAAAATCTAAAGGCAGAGAGGAAAATATCTTGAAAACCACAAATACATCTCTCTTCAGGAAGGAATAAAGGTGGGCCTCAGAAATGCAAAGAGGTGATACCATGTCTAGAACACAGCATGTTCTACAGAAACTTGTTGTATCAATAAACAATGGCAGGGATTAAGTAAAAAGTATCTACAAGTCAGACTAGAAATGATTTATCAGAAAACAAGGGCTAGGATTTAGAATCAATTTAAACTAGGAATTGGTATGGTTAGTCCAGCAGAAACTATTCTCTGTCCTCTTTCTTTCCAAGATTTTTTTTTTTTTTTTTTTGCGGTACTGGGGATTGAACTCAGGGGCATTCCACCTCCGAGCTACACCCCCAGCCCTATTTTTTATTCTTTATTTTGAAACAGGGTCTCACTAAGTTGCGGAGGGCCTCACTAGGTAGCTGAGGCTGGCTACGAACCCGGATTCTCCGGTCTCAGCCTCCTAAATGCTGGGATTACAAGCATGTGCCACCACGCCCAGCCCAAGAGTTTCTTTAACGAGCATATCTAAACTTCTAAAATATTTCACTACCAATCTTTAGTCGCAACAAAATCAGAAAAAAAGAATTAGAGAAATCAATGATTAAAAAAATAAAGCAGAACTGTAGGATGAGTGGAATGTTGATTTTTCTGACACAATGGATTAGAAATCCTCTTCCTACCCAAAGTACTACTTAACACAATGACAAAAGGGATATATTTATAATTATGAGGTATCTTAGATACATACACTACTATGCTATATCATCTGCATCTTACCTTTTTCTTCATTGTTTTATGATGGGTTGGAATAAACCATTGGAATGGGAGGACTATGAATATAGAGGAACTTTTCACACACACATAACATGTATTTATCCAAAATACTTCAAAATTAGGCATATCTGGTTGGAGAGAAAAAATGGTATCTCCAACTATTAAAATCATACTATGTGAATTTAGTTTAGTCAAATACTAGCTATACATTTTTTTTTTTTTTTTTTTGCGGTACTAGGGATTGAACTCAGGGGCATTCTACCTCCGAGCTATACCCCCAGCCCTATTTTTTATTCTTTATTTTGAAACCGAGTCTCACTAAGTTATGGAGTGCCTCACTAGGTAGCTGAGGCTGGCCTCCAACCCGGATCCTCCGGTCTCAGCCTCCCAAATGCTGGGATTACAAGCGTGCGCCACCATGCCCGGCTACTAGCTATACATTTTTGTACAATGAAAGAGAAGAATATTATCTAATAAAAATAGAGTAGATTTATAGTTGTCCTGCCTAACAAAATTCCAAGTACAATATTATAGTTCTGTCATGGCTAGCCATTATAGGTAAAAGAGTAATTAACTAAAATGGTGTAATATTGTTAAATTAACTTTGGGGTATAATCTGCATTTCAAAAAATGTACCCCATTTTAAGTGTACAGTTTTGACAAAACATACAATATTAAGATTTACATACAGCAACAGCTAATAACCACATTAAAAGGATGTGGTGGTACACATCCATAATCCCCAGTACTTGGGAGGCTAGGACAGTACTTGGGAGGCTAGGACAAAAGGCTTGCAGGTTTGAGGCCAGCACTGACGTTTAGCAACTTAGCAAGACACTGTTTCAAAAGAAAAAATAAAAAGGGCTGGGGTATACCTTGGAGGTAGAATGCCCCTGGGTTCAATTCCCTGTATAAATATATATCTCCACATATTATATATACACACACACTATGAGAAAATACTAAGTGGTTTGCCAAGTCAATAATAGTCACAATATGTAAGGAGCCATTATAAATTAAAAAAAAAATAAGCAAAGGATATGATCAGACAAGTAGCCAAAAAAAAAAAAAAAAGCCATACAAATGGCCAATAAGCATACACAGATATTCAACCCCATCAATAGGCAAAAAATGCAATATTTAGCCTGTAATAATATATTTTATGGGTATATCAGTTTCTTACTGTCTTATAAACAGAGGCACTAAAGGTCATTGTTTCAGATTATCTTTTCAATAGTGTTTATATAGTAAGCATCCTTGGCAGATTAAAAAAAAAAAAGGTCTTCTAGAGAGAGGACAGTTTTGTTTACTATCCAAGAAAATTATGTCTCCCTCAAGGGCAAAGATCAGACAAGTATAGTTGTGCACCACCAGGAAAAATTTGAATTACCTAAACTCAGAATCCCTCTCCTATAACACAACCTGATTCAAGTGGTAGTGTCATCTGGTCCTTGTCACATCACCCTGTGGAAATTGGGCCTTATGGGCTCAGCACAAGATGATACTCTTTGGCTGTGCTTTCTCTGATTCAGGAGTCTTATGTCTTCTGCCAGCAGCCAAGAAACTCTTAGCTTGCCAGCAGGGTAGAATCACAGATTCTCGGCCATATAGTGGCAAAAGGGGCATTTTTATAAGTTGTATGAATTTACTCTTACCAATAACCCTTTTGAAGACTACTATGGCAGAATCTCTTGAGAATTTAAAATGTATTTATAGCCTTTGACCTGCAACCTAAGTATTTACACTAAGGAAATAAATATGCAAATATAAAAAGTACTCCCCCCTACCTAAAGGGATGTTTCAAGATCCCCAGTGGATACCTGAAACAATAGATAGCAGGGAACCCTATATATAATATTTTTCTCCATACATACATACATACCTATGATAAACTTGACCTCTTCACTTAAAAGAAGCACTTGACACCTCTTCTTTGGCACATCTGAATTTCCAGTATTACTACCCCTGAGCTTTGGGGCTATTATTGATTTTAAAAAAGGTTACTTGAATACAAGTGCTGCAAAGCCATGCAGTTGGTCTGAAAACCATAAGATGACTAACAGATTATGGTAGATACAGCAAGGATAGGCCAGACAAAGATGTGATTCCTGGAGCAGGAAAACATGAGATTTCATCATGCAACTCAGAACAGTGCACAATTTTAAACTTATGAATTATTGTTTAGTTCTAGAATTTTCCATGCACTAGTTTGGAACTGAGGCTGACTGCAGGTAACAGAAGCCATGGAACGTGAAACTGAAGATTAAGGGGAGACTACTGCAGATACAATAATGATCCTATAACTTCATTTATAACAGAAATAAATTTGGAATAGCCTAAATATCTGGTTAATTTGGGGTTATTCCTACAATGAAATTCCAGAAAGACTTGTTAAAAGACAAGATAATGTTGAGCTGCATGTGGTGGCACACACTGTAATCCCAACAACTTGGGAGGCTAAGGCAGGAGGATCTCAAGTTTGAGGCCAGCCTGGACAACTTAATGAGACCCTCTCTCAAAATAGAATTTTTAAAAAGGGATGAGGATATAGTTCAGATGTAGAATGCTCCTGGGTTCAATCCCCAGTATACTGCAGATGATGATGATGATGATGATGATGATGATGATGATGTCGTCTTGAATGTTTAAGTACAATTCAAGTGATGAGTGTCCTAAGAGGACACCAAAGTTAAGATCTTGGAAAGTTAAGATGGCAAATGTCCCACTACACCAAAATTAAGAGGATGAGGCAATGAGACTAACACAGAAAAGAAAGAGGAAGTTTGGGCCAGCTGACCATATGTGGAAGTAAAAGATAAACTGGTAATAACATTTGCATCATGGCATGAGCAAACGAAATGAACCACCTTACAATGAGTTGACCTCTCTGATTTTCAAATCAGGAACAGAAGGAAAGGGTATGAAAATGCAGGGCTCAAAAAAGCCAACATTTGGGACAGCAGTTAAAAATAAAGTTAGTACTCAAAAGTGTACAGAGAATCCAATTCAACGAACACTCGGCATTTACTGTGGGACGATGCACCTAGCCACTAGAAAGGTAACTATACTGTCCCTTCCCTCTGAGAACTTATTATTAGATAAAGGACTATGGAAACACTGCTAAATCCCCCTCTATGTAGTACAGGTCACCAGAAGCAGCAGGTGAGTTGGAAGAGGAAAATATACTCATATTCTGATCTTTAGAAACCGAATAGTGCACGCAGGAAGCAGAAATGACAGCTTGTTTCTTCCAACAGACCAGCAGATGCCCGCAGCTGGTGGTAGTGAGCCCTCCGGGACACAGGCCAGACACAATATCCTGTCAAAGCAGCTACCTGACCACAAGTTTATTATCATCTTAACTTTCTAATGATTTGTATATTTCAATTAGTGAATGTATCCCGAAGCTTTGTGGCAATGAACTTATGGGAAACCAAAGAAATCACAAACCACCCCCACTGCAAACGTGTTAAGAGAACAAGTGGACAGGTCATTATCACATTCCAGGACCACCCCAGGCATCTTGTGGCAGTCCTAAAGAGAGAAGGCCTGGCCTGGGGTCGGTGGAAACAGTCAGATGTTGGACGAAATCATAGAAGCAGGCACGGGAGCAACAAGCACGCCGGCCGGCAGTGGCTCCCGCGAGGCGGCAGGGGCTGGGCGGCCCGCGCACTCGGCGGTGTCAACAACCCGGAGTCTGGCACTCCCGGCGACGCCTCACACCCTGAGGTCGCGGGATGCCGAGCGGCTGCGCCCCAGGCACCTAAGAGTGCTCCAGGTCCCCAGCAAGCGCGGCGCGGAAGGCGGGGAGGCGCGGACCGCGGGGCCTGTGCCCGGCCCCCACGGCCCCCGAACGCGGCGCGCCGCCCAGCCCCGCCCCGGCGACGAAAGAGGAAGACGGAGACCGGCGGGAGGAAGAAGCAAAGGGAGGGCCGTACCCTGCAGGGTCCGGGAGAGGCGCGCGCCGAGGGCTTCACCCCAACCCCAGGGCGCAGGAAGGCCGAGGCGCGGGGGCGGCTCCCAGGCTGTAGCACGGCGGCACCTCGGCTGCGAACCCGGCCCAGCGCGACCCGGAAGGAAGACGCGGAGACACCGAGGGGCGGGGCCAAGGGCGGGGCGGGCCCTACTGTTGCTGGAGGTGTTTGCCAGCGTTGGCACCGCCCTCCCCTAGGCCAGTGGGAGGAGCTTCCTTCTGGCTTCCCAATAGACCCAGTGATGCTGTCGAAGTGGCCCAGTTACATCGGAGCTGGCGGTGGCTGCAAATCGTGTGCTGGAAAGGTCCCTTCCAAGTAGCAACCCGTCATCTACAGTGTAGTCCTCAGTTCAGAGTTGATGGCTCAGATGATATATGCGGACGCGTGAGACGCGTCTGCAGAGAAAAAGTAAAATACACGTTTTAAGTGCTCAGAAAGCATAATACATCAAGTTCGCAAACCTCTTCAGCCCCAGAGACAAATCATTCCTGCAGGCCCATTTCCATCTAAATCGTCAATAGTTCATTACCCCTGATGAAGATGATGTTCTCATGGTCTCCCTTAGACATTTTCATTTGTTTTCTTTAGTTTGCAATGAAAACTTGTTACAGAGTTTTCATTAAAACGGAAAACTTTTAATACTATGTTTACTCACATTATTTGAGGTCAAGTTGCTCATAAAGAGGCAAAATAGTCAAGATATTTATTTGGAAGTTTTATTTATGAGCTGAGCCAATATATGATGTGCAGTATAAATTGTTTGCAAAAATGGATTTTTTTAAAAGTAATTGAAACTTAATCCACACCCCCAACCCTGAGGTAGACAGGTTTAGTGACTTCCTAAGAATAGAGTATTGGAAAGGAGAAAAAGGTAACTTTATTTTGGGGGACTTGGTAAACACTACCTTGGCCAGACAAAGTTTAAGACCAGCAGTGAAAATCTGGATGTGGTGGCCCATGCTTGTAATCCCAGGATATGGGAGTTTGAGACAGTAGGATCATGAGTTTGAAGCCAGCCTCAGCAACTTAGCCAGAACTTCAGCAACTTAATGAGTCCCTGTTTAAAAATAAAATAAGACTGGAGGTGTAGCTCAGAGGTAAAACAACCCTAGGTTCTATCCCCAGTACAAAAAATAAACATGAAAATAAAAATAAAACAAGGACAGTAGTGATGAGTCCACAGCATGCATACTGATACGATGTGATGAGGGCATTCTGTCTTATAAACAGCAAGGAGAAACTGGGTGAACAGTATTTGAGAATTCTCTGTGTTGTCATTGCAACTTTACTGTAAATCTCAATGTATTCAGTGCAACTTTTCTCTAAATATGTATCTATTTTACAATAAAAACCAGATTAAAATAGTAAACTAACTTATGAATAAGTAAATAAAACTGACCCTCTTAGTTTGCTGATGAGACTTGAGTTGATGCCTGTAGGGCATTCAAACCATGTTTAATTATAGTGGGTTTTCATACCTAACGTAATTTCTAAATAAACTTTTCATTAAAGTATAAAATATTTTCAGAAAAGGACACAAAATATGTGTAGAGTTTTATGAGAAGTGAATACAGCCATGTATTCACTACTCACATCAGAAGGCAGATAATACCAGAACTTGGAGGCCCCTTATGTCCCCTAAACTCTTCTCATTGCTCCTCCCTAAAGGTAACCATTATCCTGGCTTTTAAAACCAGAGACTAATTTTAAGTTTTGACTTTTAGGTAGATGGAATACATCATCCTCTCTTTTGGGTCTGACTTATTTCTCTCACCATTAGGTTTGCAAGCTATTCATATTGTTCATTGTAGTGGTAGTTTCTACTGTGTAACGATACCATAGTTTATTTATCTGTTCTCCTCTTGATAAGCACTTGGCTGTTCTTTTATTTTCAGTTATTGAAAACAATGCTGCTCTTAACATTCTTGTTCACATCTTTTTGGTGCATATCTTTTGTGTGCTCTTTTATATACATTTTGATCTCAATGTCTAAGAGATGTGGTGTTGGTGCTGTTATTTTGTTGTTGTTTAGTTTTATTTTTTGTTTTTTGCTCTTGATCCTGGGGATCAAACCTGGGGCCTCGTTTTGTTTATAGTTTATAGCGGTGCTTAACGTACTACTTGAGAAGTAGATAAGTTCATATTTAAAGAAAGCGACGTCCTAGGAAAGAAAGTTTTTGGTCATCTTTGCTCAATCAACCCTTCCTCTAACTTTCTCATCTCAAGGGACAGGCTGTGGCCATACTTGGTTTGCTGGCAGGAGAGCCAAGTGAGGCCAAAGAAAAGGGCAATGCTTATCAGTTAGTGATGGCCTTGATTTAATGGGTGAACTAATGCCTAGTTATTAAATGGAATGTTGTTTGGAGCTGAATAGCATCCCACGCTGTAACAGCACTATTACAAATAAAGAAAGTCCCAACAAGGCTTAATTGTGCATAAAGTCACCAGCTCAGCAAGCTGGTTATGATCTATTCTATGTTAGCTTCAAAAGTTACAATGTTCTACTCAAGTGGGGAGGCGGGCTAAGAAGCAGCAGGTTCAAAACTCTTTGTCTCAAACTCTTAAAATACCATCATACCCCTCACTATCTTCAAGTGATTTTTCCTTATCTTTAAAATGAAATTTTTATCAACTATAAAATTTGTGGATCACAAGCATGCAAAACAATAAAATATCATATCAGAGAGGTAGAGAGATCTCTCGGAATACTGCAGAGGACTGAAACCATCTTTACTGTAACCCTCTGGTTTTCTGTCCTTAGGACCCAAGTAAGTTGTCTCTATACAAGACCTTTCAGGAAATGCAGCTCCATACATTTTCAAGACAACTCAGCCAAAATAATCTACCCTCCCAAGAAATCTTAAAATAACTACTTTGTTAGAAAGTGAAGTTCAGCCAGTAATATTAGTTCCAGATTTTTAATATGCCAGGGGCCAAAGAGCCAGTGGGAGTAATCTTTTAGTCTACCTTTTTTTTAACCTCTTATACAACATAAAGTTTTCCTTTTGGTACTAATTGGTCACAACATTAATCTAAAAAATAGTCACACCATTAAGAAGAAAATCAGAATTTTAAGCATGAAGAAATCCCAAACCTCACGGAGTCCAGACCCCCTTTTTTGACAAATGAAGGAACTGAGGCTCAGAGAGATTAAATCCCTTAAATCAGTGTCAGAGCTGTTAATGAAACCTAGTTCTCCCAACTTTAAATCAGAGTTTTGCTTTATGATAACTCATTACTTAATAATTCAATAAAGACTTAACTAATCATGCTCCTATATTACCATAACCTTGAGGTAACTGAATACAGAAGATGGAAAAATTGAATTTGAGAGTAGGAAGACCTGTCTATCCAGCCCTGCCATGTTAGTAACCCTGTGCTCTTGGATAAGTAACAACTTCTCTCAGCTTGTTCGCACTTCTGTGAAATGTGCCTAACTCATAGACACTGGAGAGATTTGAAAGAGATCATATATGTGAAAGCACATTGTCAGTTATAAAATAGTATGTAAATGTATGAATATTATTAATACTTTTTAAAATATGTTGAAGATCAGTAGTTGAAAATTTCTAGTGAAAAATGTCAGAATAGAATTTTTAACTTCATAATAGTCTAAACCTTTTAATTGTCACCAAAGAAAAGCCTAAAAAGACAGGGTGATCTACCCAGAGATTTATAGCGAGTTGCTTGCAAAGCCAAGCCTTGAATGTAGTCCTCCTAAATTGTGGTTTCAAGTGAATAATTTGTAATATCTTTAATAAGTGAATGCTGATTAAAGTGAATAAGATAGTTTCAAATAATTGACAAAGCTTTAAACTGAATTTACACAGGCCTACAGTGAATATCTTGATTTTTTTTTTTTTTCCGAGGTACTGGGGATGGAACCTAGGGGCATTCTACCTCTGAGCTACATCCCCAGCCCTTTTTTTTTTTTTTTTTTGTCTTTATTTTGAAACAAGGTTTCACTAAGTTGCAGAGGGCCTCACTAAGTAGCTGAGACTGGCTGAGAACCTGGATCCTCCAGTCTCAGTCTCCCAAGTACTGGAATTACAAGCCTGTGCCACCACACCTGGCAAAATATATTAAATAAGTAAAAGCCTTTTCTGTTTGTGCAGTTTTAACATATACTTTCTTTTCCTGTAGCTTGTATCACATACTTAAAATTTAGCATTAATACAGTTTGTCAGTGGTTAGGAATAATGTGGGGGAAATACTACATGGAGACAGAGAACAGACTAAACCATATTCTTTTCCTTTTTTCTTCTTTTTTTGGAGGAGGGTAGTGGTGGTGGTGGTACTAGGGATTGAACTCAGGGTCACTGCTGAGCTACACTCCCAGCCCTATTTTATTTCTTTTTTTTTTTTTTTTTTTTTTTTTTTGCGGTACTGGGGATTGAACTCAGGGGCATTCTATCTCCGAGCTACACCCCCAGCCCTATTTTTTATTCTTTATTTTGAAACCAAGTCTCACTAAGTTGCGGAGTGCCTCACTAGGTAGCTGAGGCTGGCCGCGAACCCGGATCCTCCGGTCTCAGCCTCCCGAATGCTGGGATTACAAGTGTGCGCCACCACGCTCGGCTTTATTTCTTATTTTGAAACAGGGTCTTAGCCGGGTGTGGTGGTACACGCTTGTAATCCCAGCATTTAGGAGACTGAGACCAGAGGATCCAGGTTCGTGGCCAGCCTCAGCTATCTAGTGAGGCCTCCACAACTTAGTGAGACCCCGTATCAAAATAAAGAATAAAAAATAGGGCTTGGGGTATAGCTCAGAGGTAGAATGCCCCTGAGTTCAATCCCCAGTACCACAAAAAAAAGAAAGAAAAAAAAAAAAGAAACAGGGTCTTACTAAATTGCCAAAGGCCTTGCTAAATTGTTCATGCTGACCTTGAACCTGCAATCCTCCTGTCTCAGCCTCCCAAGTACTGAGATTACAGGCTTGTACCACCACACCCAGCTTTCCCCCTTCCCCTTTTGGTAGTAGTGGGGATTGACCCTAGGGGCGGTCTATCACTGAGCTACATACCCAGCCCTTTTTATTTTTTATTGTGAGATAGGATCTTGCTAAGTTGCCTATACTGGCCTTGAATTTGTGATCCTCCTGCCTCAGCTTTCTGAGCCACTGGGATTACAGGTGTGGTCCACTCTACTTAGCTAATTAGATCACTTTCTCTGAGATAACTTTACTCCTCTAGTACTAGGATGAGCAGAACCACAGCCAGGAAAATGAACTACAGGACCAGGAACTCAGTTAAACCCTCTGGAAGTTACACTCCTTCTCCTTCCTACTTTTTCCTTTCTTTCAGTAGAGATGCTTTTGAAAAAGTTCTTATATTTCTGCATTAAGTAAGTCCCTGGGATCTATTCACAGAGTGACATGGTAATCGATAGTAAAACAAAGATTTCCTGTCCACACCAGTAAAGCAGAAGTGATAAGTGATTATCATAGAGTTTCAATATGAAAGCTCCACATGATTAAAAGTTTTAAACTCTTGCAACTATTTTTGTCTTCAGTAGAAAATTAGAGAAACTAGGTTATCCAGATAAACTCTCAGTATTCATCCATTTAAATGTACCTTTGCACCTATGTTAATGTCCCTTTGCCACATTAATACAGCTTGTGAGTTTAAAACAAAAAACTGAAAATAATTATTTTCTGGGTTACCCATCTCCTTTGAAACCTGAAGATGTGTATCCTATTTTTGTCAGTGAGCCATAAATATTTCTCTCATATACTTAATATAAGTAAAATCAATTAAATGGTAAATACAAATGGCTCAAGAACAATTTATTGTATAATTTAAAACAAAATCATAGCCAGGCGTGGTGGCACACACTTGTAATCCCAGCATTTGGGAGGTTGAGACCGGAGGATCCAGGTTCTCGGCCAGCCTCAACTACTTAGTGAGGCACTCTGCAACTTAGTGAGTCCCTGTTTCAAAATAAAGAATAAAAAAAAATAAGGCAGGGGGTATAGCTCCGAGGTAGAATGCCCTGAGTTCAATCCCCAGTACTGCAAAATAAATAAATAAATAAATAAACAAACAAACAAACAAAATCATTATAATAACTAATGAACCTTTATTATAAAGTTTTTCAGAAACCTAGTATCCCTCACTGATGTATTTTCTACAACCAGCAGCCCTGCATCTCTCCTAAACAGTTTGCAAAAGGACAAAAATAATCTGATGAGACCCTAAAAGAGCATCTTTATATATTATCCTTTGTAGTCAGAAGTTATGGTGCTAATCCTAGCACCTGGGAGGCTGAAACAGGAGGATGGCAGGTTTAAGACTAGCATGTTAGTGATTTATGAGACCCTGTTTCAAAAATAAAAAAATAAGCCAGGCATGGTGGTGCACGCCTGTAATCTCACTATTTGGGAGGTGGAGACAGGAGGATTGCAGGTTCAAGGACAGCCTCAACAAGTAGTGAGACACTCATCAATCTAACCTACTGAGACTCTGTTTCAAAATAAAAATACAATAGGCCTGGGGGTGTAGCTCAGAGATAGACTGCCTCTGAGTTCAATCCATAGCACAAAAAATACATTAATTAAATAAATAAACAAAATAAAATAGGACTGGTAGTATAGTACAGAGGTAGAATGTACCTGGGTTCAACTGGATTCAATCCAAGTTACACACACAAGTATAGTGTGTGTGTGTGTGTGTGTGTGTGTGTGTGTGTGTGTGTATTTCCTTGTGATACTGTAGCTGTTTGAAGTCTCTTGGTTAGATTCTTCAGTGTAATATTTGAGAAAATCTCTATTTCAAAGTCATATAAAATTATTTTAACATAGGCTTTCTTTATTTTCCTCCTGGTTATAAATTTGTAGGTTTTCAGAATTTTGAGGTAAAATTGACTTTGCCCCTTTAATGGGCTTACCAAAAGTTACCAAGGATAAACTTCCTTATTACACACTATTCTTTTGCTATTTTCTCTGGCTTATCATTTCAGCCTTTAATGGTGAGAGATGTCATTGCTTTCAAGTAGGCATTCTTTCCTCCAAATCAAATGACTTCCAGAGTAGGCCACTAAGAGAAAAGGGTGAGAGGCCAGGATGGGCTGCGGGCAGCATTCCCACTTCCGTCTGCCTCCTGGCCTCCTGCCCCAGAATGACTTTGGCTGCCACAACACCACAGACAACTTGGAGGTGAGCCAGACATGATTTAATGATGGTCAGTTGGGATCGATCTGTTATGGAACCAGGCATTTTATTTACTATTTACTAAGTCAATTGCCACTCATACCGTGTTAGACCATTTTATAGGATGAAAGGTCTTAAGCTAATTTCATATATGTATGTCCTATTTCCCTAATAACAAATATTTTTCCATGGTCTGTAGTGCAGCTTGAAGGCAATCTTAATGTAACCGTTCAAACATGCCTCCTTAGGGAAGTAACACAAGTATTTAAAATTCAGAATAATAGATTTTTTTTTTTTTTAGCTACTTTCATTGAAGGTCCCATTTTGAGGGGAGGGGCCACTTTGGGTACTTATAACTTATCAGTAGTTTATTTCACCACTAATAAAAATTTATGTTCACTTAGTGTTAGATTTCACATAAAATTGTTTGTAATTTATTTTTTTTTTTTATGGCTTGGATGTGAAGTATCCCCCAAAGAGTCATGTGTTGAAGGCTTGGTTCCCAGTGCAGCAATGTTCAGTGGTGGAGCTTTAGAGAAATGAATGGATCATGAAGGTTCTGACTTCAGCAGTGGAGTAATCCACCAGCTGAATGGATGAACCACTGGGGGGTGATGGAAACTTTAAGCAGGTTGGGCATGGGGTTGTGCCTTGGGGACTATATCTTATCCCTGCCTCCTCCCCTATTTCTTTCCTCTGTCTTCCTCTCTGCTCCCCACCTGCCAAGATCTGAGCAGCTTTCCTCTGCCACACCCTCCCACCATGATGCTCTGCCTTGCCTCAGGCCCAAAGCAATGGAGCCAGCTCACCATGGGCTGAAACCTCGGACGCCAGGCGCCCAAATAAATCTTTTAAGTTGTTTTTCTCAGGTATTTGCTGCAGCGACAAAAAAGCTGACAATTTCATCTGTGTCTCCCACTACAGATAGGAATCCAAGCAGTCATTCTTTTATTATGTTACATGAAATGCCTGACAAATTCCATGTTCAGTACAAATAGTAAAAGGCCTATCAGCCAACACTTCTTGAACTTAAAATGTTCTTGTGAATCTTCTGGGGATCACATTAAAATGCAGATTCTGATTGTGGGTGAGGCCGGAGTTCTGAATTCATAACAAAGTCCCAGGTGACAGAGATGCAGCCAAATCCTGAATGACATCCTGAATGGAAAGGTTAAAACCATGGCACTTATGGAATATTGTATCTGAACTATAAAGACTTGTAATGAACAGGTACTAATATTATAAAGCAGTACCTGAGCTTCAACCAGAGATTCAAGCAAGGTAAGTGGATAGACTCTTGTTAAGCATTTGTGTTGACCCCTTTAAACAGTTTTAGATTTCCTTGGGGATGGGAAGATGTCATCCATAGTCTATTTTCATTTTACAATAAGGCAAGTGCAAGATAAAAACCTATGAGGTGTGGCCCAAGTAGAATTCCCTTTAGTCTCCAAAGACTATAGATGGCCCATCTTGCAAGTAATTGAGCAATCCAGGAATCAACACAAGAATTTGCAGGATAAAATTTTGGCATGTGCCATTAATGTATGAGTTTGACCAGTTTAACTTTCTTGTTCTTGTTTTGTTTTTGTTGTTGTTGGTACTGGAGGTTGAGCCCCAAGGCATTCCACCTCTGAGCTATACCTCCCCACCCCCAGTCATTTTTATTTTTTGTTTTGAAACAAGATCTTACTAGGTGGCTGAGAGTCTCACTAAGTTGCTGAGTCTTGCCTGGAACCTGTGATCCTCCTGTCTCAGCCTCTCAAGTCCTTGGATTACAGGCATGTGCTGCCATGCTGGACTCAGTTTAACTGTTTATATGTCAAAGTTCTAAACAAGTAATGTTGCATCTCCAGCTGCTATTTCATTCTGACCTGTCTTTGTTTTCACCAAGTGAGAGCGTAGCATAATGCCTTGGAAATGAGGGCATAAGAAAAACATCAGATTGGCTATTCACAGCAACAACTCCAAGTCCAGACAGCTCCAAAGTACATCTAATCAAGGACTTGCTGTGACTTTGTGACCAAACACTTAATGTTCTCATACCATTAGTGGGCCCTGGCACTTTATCAAACCTGTGATATTGACTAACTACCAGTAATTGCTGATTTATGGGCAAAGTTTTCCCAGCCTTGTTTACTTCAGGAAATACACACCTTCATCTTCTGAAAACATGTTGAATCAGTCAGTTCACGTTGTCTGTAAGTTTTGCAGTTTACATATCTAAACTGAAGGTATCTTGCTCTCTTACTTGTTGCTGTTGGTATGACCTTGTACTACTTTGCTTACCTTATGTTAGCTGGTAAAACAACAACCACATTCAGGGAGGGCATCTAACCAGAAAATAGCATCTGGGAAAGAAATTGTATTGTTTTATAATTTTCAAAAGCTCTTTGCTTAAGTGGGGGAAGGTAATGATGTAACTAGGAGGATTCCTAAAGAGTATCTAGTCCAGTATGACAAATGGGCTTCACTTCCAGTGTCACGGGGCAGAAAAATGAGGGCAGATGTGCCTTTTATTTTCCAGTCCAGACCTAATACCAACCCAAACTTCTGGTCCATATTTTTATTTTCTTTCCTTTTCATTATCTGGTACCTCCTACTTAAACTCAAATACCAACCAGGCACCAAAATTCTGTCTGATAAAAAAAAAAATTAGGGCCATGCTAAGAGCCTAGGACAACCCCACCAATTTCACTTCACCCTTGGACTCCCTGTACCCCTTCTTTTGTTATTATTCAGTGCCTGGGGCTTCCCAAAACTACATTCATAGCAGCCTCTGCCCTTTAGTATTTCCAGAGGGCCCTGCATTATCAGTAGATTCCATAATCATGAATGACCATGTACCAGTAACTCTTAAACAGTATCATAGAAAGTGTATGACCAGTCCACCACTCACAATGGTTGGACACAGGGATATGTCTCGGGTGTCCATCTATATATCCTTTGCCAGAATTGGAGCCCCAGGCTCCTGGAAGGTGCCTCCTCCTTCATTTCCCACCCTTTCTCATTCATTACATTTAGTGTTAGGTTGGTAGCAGCATCACTGAGACCTAACAACAATTTGGAAGTGTCTAAGTACAGAAATACATTTTGTCCTGTATAATTCTGGATTCTAGAGAGTGCTAAGTACAGCTAGGACATCGAGGATTGATTTAGATCTCTCTCTGGCAGTGTGCCCTTGACTGAGTTACTTCACCTTTTTCATATTTTGTCAAGTGTGGATAGTGGCATCTGCTCTTAAATGTGGCTAATCAAAGGAAATATGCAAAAGAACACTGTTGTCTCAACAGGAAAGGTTTTAGTCTATATAAACACAAGGAATTATTAAGATAGTGATATTTTCAGACTGAGTTAAATGTGATTGAATTTTGAACTTTAAATGTGTATGTTCGGTGATTTTGTCATTGGAGGGCTGATTCTTGGTATGTTAATGAAGACCTATGTATAGTTTTCTTGATTAACTCATGGTTCAGGACTTGTTACTTTAAAAACCAAACAAGATTCACTTTTTTTGAGACATTGCATCCAATATCTGTTATTCATTTTGGGAATTAGTGTAAAATTAGCACACCCTGTTCATATAAAAATAGATGCTTATATTAATTTGAATGCTGTAGCTAAAAAAAATCTTGTATAAGGAAAGGATTGATATTAATATCTTTGAATTGAAGGTGTATATCTTATTGTTAATAAGATATAATTCATTCATGCCTACCTGTTCTAAACAATTACATTATGTAGTTTATCTCACCCTCAAAGTAGAAGCTATTTCATGTGTCTAGCAGTTTTAAATAGCAAAATGCTAACATAGTTTTATACTAAAAGTAAAAGCTATGCTAAAACATTAAAATTTCTTTCATGCTCTTTCTTATACTATCACATTTGATGTTCAAATTTTCATCTTCAGCTATTATAAGGGTTTGTTAATTCTTAATCAAACTGAATAATTAGTGTAACCTTCTACCAACCATCTGGATTAGAGAGTAGGTATGTGCCATAACCTTACTAAAATTCTTTGTTTCTCCCAGGCAGACCCTTAAAGATTTTTCTGAGTTTGTATGCGAGTTAACCCCAAATACTGGGATTAATAATTTATGGAAATACTGAAGAAAATGAGATAACAACTATATCACTTGTAAATGTATATATGTACATGCACATTTAAGCTCAAGGTGAGACCCCTAAAATTTAAGTTTTATGAAACTTATAACAACATTTGATGTATGTAACAAATAAACCCTATGATATTATAACCTAATGTTTCACCATTCCTTTTTATGTAGAAATTTAACTCAACAAACTTGTATTGAGGATCTATTACATGAAAGGTACCAGAATGTATATTGCACAGAAATAAACACCAACAAGAACCTTACTCTCTAAATAGACATAATCCTCCTATACAAATAACTTAATCAGATGAAGAAAATTTTAAAAAACATTATCAACAAAATTTCTATGGAAGTATAAAATTGGATGAGATTGTCATTAGGTCTAGCTACTTAAAGGAGCTGGTACATTGAGATAGGCCAAAACCACAGGTAAAAATTTGAGGAATTCTAGGCAAAAGCAACAACGTGAGCACAAGCATATGGGAAGAGAAGAGAGACCAAGAAAGATTTAGGTATTAGTGATGAGAAAGGGATTGTGGAAAAAGTAAAGTATCTCCTACTCCTTTTCTACCTACAGCACTTTGTCATGATAACTTTTCCTCCCTTTCTATCATGCTATAAAAATATTATTTTCAAGAACAGATTGATATATGAAGAAATTCTATAGCAGAAAGTGATTTTCTAGGGAGAACTTACATGATAATTTTACTTTTTCAAATGGCTCAAGACAACTGAGGATTGTGCTCACTAATGTTGTAAAGCTTCACCTTTTACAATAGGGGCCTTAGGTTGCTATTATGGAACCATCTAGTAATACTACATTGACCACCACCTGACAAGCCCAATGGTGGGAAGACAGCTGGGAAGATAAAAGAGGTCACGGGAATGAGAGTCTGTCAACTGAGACTACAAATCTAGGCACCAGGTATCACTTCTTCCTCCAGTGGGAAACTGAGAGTGAGAGGGAGCGGGAGTTTCCGATAAAGACATTGAGCAAATAATCCTAGAACAGAGGAGCTTCTCAATGATCTCTAACCCCAAATTCTGAGATGGAGGATCCCTGAACATGTATTTATCTGCTTCTTTGACCAAAGGACCTATTCCACTCACTATGGCTACATTAAAAAAAAAAAAATCACTCCAAAACCTAGTGGAGTATAAAAATTTATTGTACTCAAGACTGTGGTCCAGGATTTGGGACAGAGTATAATGGAGTCATCTTGCCTCTGCCCTACACTGTTTCTACAGAAGGACTTGAAAGCTGACGACTCAACTCATCTGAAGACTCATTCACTCACATGTCTTGCAGCTGGACATTGTCATCTGGGACCCTCGGTTCCTTGAGCTTCTCCATGTGGCCTCCTTGCAAAAAATTTAGTTTGACTTTATTACAAAATGGCAGAGGAATTCAAAGGGCAAGCATCCAGAGGGAGAGAGCAAAATGCATAAATCTTTTTTTATGACCTAGCTTTGGAAGTCTTACAGTGCTACTTGTGTTATATTCTTCTTTGGGAAGTCTTAAAGGCTCCAGATTCAAAGGGAGAAAGCATATACCTCACCAAGAGCAGCAAGGTTCTGAAGAGTATGTGGAAGCAGAAATATTTCCATAGCCACATTTGGAAAATACAATGTGCCACAGGGCTCTCGAGGACTTAGAGGACAGTACTATGTGACTGTTTCATCCCTCTTCTTCCCTACCTGCTGTAGTTTTGATTCCTTGAATAAAGAAGGAAGCAGAAGATTTAACAAGAAGTCTGGTCTCTGCCTAGGGAAATTATTTAAAGTTTATTATGGGTTCTCAAAATTCAAATTCAATATAGATTAATATTCCTGAAGCATGGAAAGGATAAGTGACAAATGTCTTTGGAGAGGTGATTTGTGATAAATCATTGAGGGCTTTAACTGCCATGCTGAGAATTTAAGTCTGTGCTGGCCTCGGGACTTTGTTCTGTTGGCAGAGGAGGAATGGCTGGATGTCTTTGATCAGTGAATGACATAATCACTTAGGAAAATGCCTCATTCTGAAAGCCCTGGGGAAGATGAATCAGAGTGGCAAGTTTGGAAACAGAGAAAACAGGAATACTTCTCTTAACTGACCTCCTCTTAACTGAAATTGTCTTATTAACCCCCACTTTC
The DNA here is from genome assembly GCA_004027655.1 of Graphiurus murinus. Classification (NCBI taxonomy): domain Eukaryota; kingdom Metazoa; phylum Chordata; class Mammalia; order Rodentia; family Gliridae; genus Graphiurus; species Graphiurus murinus. Next base: position 42,114 of record PVLC010011885.1, read on the forward strand.
AGTGTCTCCTGTAAAATCTATACACTGGTGCACAGGATCTCTGGGCATTAAGATGGCAAGACACACTCCAACAATGAAGATTAATGGAGTTAAGATTTTTTAAGTATATAAAAGAGTATCTGCAGCCAGGCGTGGTGGCGCACGCTTGTAATCCCAGCATTCGGGAGGCTGAGACCGGAGGATCTGGGTTCGCGGCCAGCCTCAGCTACCTAGTGAGGCACTCCGCAACTTAGTGAGACTTGGTTTCAAAATAAAGAATAAAAAAAAAAAATAGGGCTGGGGGTATAGCTCGGAGGTAGAATGCCCCTGAGTTCAATCCCCAGTACCACAAAAAATAAATAAATAAAAGAGTATCTGCTACATAGAAATTATTTTTAAAAGGCTCTCTATAATAATAATAATTATTATTATTAGTCACCATGGATAAGGTATTTAAAACAAGAACAAGGCAGAGGGCTAGTAAATAAACCAATAGTCAAGAAAAAGATATGCCTTTAACTAATGATGAGTGAGAGGATACACCTCTATGTAAGGTATATGTTTGTCACTATTTTTATAATTCCCTGCTTAAGTGGACTTCACAACAAAATGGGAAAGCCATTTGTCCTGATGGCCTCAAATGAGAGAGCCTTTTCCAGGGGTAATGCTGGAGGTGTAGGGCAATACAGGGAGAATAGAAAGCAAGGGGCAGAGATAAATGACTTGTTGGAGAAAAGACTCAATGGCACTTTAAAAATATATGAGCAGAAGCCAGACATGGTGGCACGCACCTATAATCCCAGTACTTGGGAGGCTGAAACAGGAGGGTTGCAGGTTTGAAGCCAGCCTCAGAAACTTAGTGAGACCCTATTTCCCAATAAAAATTAAAATACAGCTAGGCGTGGTGGTGCACACTTGTAATCCCAGCATTTGGGAGGCTGAGACCGGAGGATTCAGGTTCATGGCCAGCCTCAGCTACCTAGTGAGGCACTCCGCAACTTAGTGAGACCCTGTTTCAAAATAAAGAATAAAAAATAGAGCTGGGGGTGTAGCTCAGAGGTAGAATGCCCCTGAGTTCAATCCCCAGTACCACAAAAAAAATAAAATAAAATAAAATAGGTCTGGGGATGTAGCTCTGAGGTCGAACAATCTTGGGTTCAATCCCCAGCACCCCAAAAAGAAAAAAAACTATATGTAAGTATAGAAGCAGGACAAGGAGTTGAATTGATCCCAAGGCTTAAGCCTGAATTTTTAAAAAGATATTCATCAGAAGACAGACCCAGTTTGGAAAGGAAATGATGAAAACATCTTTATTTAAGTATAACTGTTTTAAACTTCAATCTTTCTCAGCTTTGTTCTTGGAAATTTTTCCTATCTTGTCCAAAACACTCATTTCATGAGTGAGAATATGGCTAGCATATTCTAATCATGTCAACGTGTATAATCCCGGCTCGAAAGCCTCCACTGAACTTTAGTATATACAGCTGGCTCTCAAACTCAGCTCTTCTTGAGTGTTCCATAGAATATTCATTGAATGCAAAATTCAATATGTGCAAAGCTATTTATCATCTTCCAGCTAACACCTGTTCCTTCTCCAAATTATCTTAATTAATGATGCCGCCATTCATGCAAACATTCTGGCCACAGGTAATCTAGAAATCAATCTGAATATCTCCCCAAACTTTACTCCTCACATTCAACTGATCTCTGAAACTTGCCATTTTTGCCTCTTGAGTATTATTTGGATCTAACCCTTTTGGCCTCCTAACTCATTTCCCTGTTATCATAACTGGTATCTTTGACTCATGTTTCTTTCTTTTTTTTTTTTCCTCTTCTAATCCATGCCTCATGTGGCTGCCACAGTTGTATTTATAAAGTGTAAATATGATCTTACTATACAATTGATTAAAACCCTTTAATAGCTTCTTAAGATCTATAGGTTCTGGCCCCAAATTCTATGGATGAGACAAAAAATGTACATGATGAAGTGTGTTGTACCACCTGCCTCTGTCTCCAGATTCACCTCTACCCCTTGCACTCTTGTGCACACATGAAATTAGCATAAAAATAACCTTCAAATCCAGAATTTATTATTCAATAACTTTGCACAATGAAAATTTTCAAGGCAGGAAATCTTTACTGGATAAATAAAGAACACCTCTACTTTCTTCAAAGAATATTTAAAAAAAAAAACAAGTGACTTTGAGAGAAAGCTTACCTAGCATAATCCTACTGAAAAAAAATATTTCAAAGGGAATGTTTAATATCTATATTTTATTCTAAATATTTTATGCATATTAAATATTTGCTTCCAATTAACAAGATATTTTGTATTTTCCTTACACTTAGTTCTATGATTATAGTTAGTATTACTATAGTATAGATAGGCCCAAAGCCCTAATATGTAATATCATATCATAGGATAATAAGAATTTGCCCAAGTATGACCTGACTTCTAAGTGTCATACAAGAATAAACTATTCAGTTGTCAAGTGCCCAACATACAGTTAGAAATAAAAAAAGGAACAGAGAGGATATTAAAAGAATTCCAAGAAAATACTTTGTATAACTCTATATTAATAAAATCTGAAAGAAATGAACAGTAGTCTAAGAAAATATAAATTACCAAAATTGGCCCTTGAAGAGGTAGAAAACCTAAATAAATCAATTTTCATGAAAAAATAAAGTTGTCATAGAAGTACTCCTCAAAAATGTGCAGGATCCAGATGGTTCTGCAAATGAATTATTTCAAACTTTCCAGGAACAAATTGTTTCTATGCTATATAAACTCATTTGGAACACAGATAAAGAAAGAAGCTGTCTGTATTCCTTATATGAAGTCAGCATCCATCTAACAAAGTTAGCAGAAACCTCAGTCAGATCATCCTTAAAAGGACTGACACAAAACTCCTAAAGAAAGGATAAATTCAATCACTTTAAATACTTTTAAATGTTAGAAGACCTAGACCTGGCAGATTAGTTTCAGAAATGCAAAGATAGTTCTATAGTAGAAAACTACTAATAGATCTGAAGAGGAAAACCAAAAGAGGAAAAGCCATATTATTGAAAAACATATAATGTGAAAAAAGCATTTATTTTTATAAATTTTTATACCTTTTATAGTAAAAAGTTTGCATACTGCATGTTTGGTGTAACTATTATCTTCTTTTAGAATGGGTATAAGATTGTTAAGTAGTAAAATGCTGAGATACCACAAGGTATAAAAACTGCACACATTCTATACAGCAGAAGAGCCCATTTCAGTTTAATTCTACCCACTCCCTCCTCCCAGAAATGCGAATTGAGATGCAAAGTGCTTCCCTCAGTACTTCCATGGAGCACAGAGGTTATATAAAGAGGACTAGAGATTTTCTTGAGTTCTTTGTATATCCTAGATATTAAACCTCTATCTGAAGTGTAACTGGCAAAAATTTTCTCCCACTCTGTAGGTTCTCTGTTGAGGTTCTTGATAGTTTCCTTTGCTTTGCAGAAGCTCTTCAGTTTAGTGCAATCCCATGGATTGATCTTCCTAAGGGTTGCTTATGCTTTTGGGGTCCTGTTGAGAAAGTTTTTACCTGTGCCTATGTGTTCAAGTGTTGGTCCTATGCCCTCTTCAAGTAGCTGCAAGGTCTCTGGTCTGACTTGCAGGTCCTTGATCCACCTTGAGTTGACTCTTGTGCAGGGTGAGAAAGTGGGGTTTATTTCCAGTTTCCTGCATATGGCTAACCAGTTTTGCCAACA